>CM053036.1:9785894-9833394 GCA_028564925.1 Lithobates sylvaticus | reverse complement strand
ACGTTTAAGCAGCGCCATTGTAAGAGACACGGAAAATTACCAATTCAACAAAAAAAAAAGTTACGAATGTATGAATTTTTTCGTTCATTTTCGTTGTTCCTTTTTTCGTTTTTCGGATTTTCGTTGCTTTTCGGATTCGTTATTCGGATTTGAACGATTCGTTATTCGGATTTGAACGATTCGTTATTCGGATTTGAACGATTCGTTATTCGGATTTGAACGATTCGTTATTCGGATTTGAACGATTCGTTATTCGGATTTGAACGATTCGTTATTCGGATTTGAACGATTCGTTATTCGGATTTGAACGATTCGTTATTCGGATTTGAACGATTCGTTATTCGGATTTGAACGATTCGTTATTCGGATTTGAACGATTCGTTATTCGGATTTGAACGATTCGTTATTCGGATTTGAACGATTCGTTATTCGGATTTGAACGATTCGTTATTCGGATTTGAACGATTCGTTATTCGGATTTGAACGATTCGTTATTCGGATTCGTACGATTCGAACGAGTTACGAATCGAAAAAAAAAAAGTTGCGAATCGAAAAAAAAAGTTACGAATCGAAAAAAAAAAAGTTACGAATGTACGAATTTTTTCGTATAATCCATTCGAAGCACGTTAAGCAGCACCATTGTAAGAGACACGGAAAATTACCAATTCAACAAAAAAAAAGTTACGAATGTACGAATTTTTTCGTTCATTTTCGTTGTTCCTTTTTTCGTTTTTCGGATTTTCGTTTGCTTTTCGGATTCGTTCAATTTGAACGATTCGTTATTCGGATTTGAACGATTCGTTATTCGGATTTGAACGATTCGTTATTCGGATTTGAACGATTCGTTATTCGGATTTGAACGATTCGTTATTCGGATTTGAACGATTCGTTATTCGGATTTGACCGATTCGTTATTCGGATTTGACCGATTCGTTATTCGGATTCGACCGATTCGTTATTCGGATTCGACCGATTCGTTATTCGGATTCGTACGATTCGTTATTCGGATTCGTACGATTCGTTATTCGGATTTGAACGATTCGTTATTCGGATTCGTACGATTCGTTATTCGGATTCGTACGATTCGAACGAGTTACGAATCGAAAAAAAGAAAAGTTACGAATGTACGAATTTTTTCGTTCATTTTCGTTGTTCCTTTTTTCGTTTTTCGAATTTTCGTTGCTTTTCGGATTCGGACGATTCGAACGATTCGTTCATCCGTACGAAAACGAACGATCGAACGAACGAACGAAAAAAACGAAAAAGAAAAAGAAAAACGAAAAAAAAAAAAACGAAACGAATTGCACATGTCTAAAAATAACGTTATAAAAACGCCAGTAGCTTGACAGCAGTGGAAGCCAATGATGAGGGCTCTATATTCCACGAGGCGATTCAGTTCGCAGTTGCAGCGCTATACAAATCATTCATTCATATATTCCTCCCACTAAGATTTTAGATGGGAGGTTCTGCACCGTCAGCCAATCGGAGCTCCCGAAACATGTGACCAGCCTGATGTTTTCAGGAAGTAGCATTTGGAAGGGGAGAAGTCTATGCAGCTTGCAGACCAAGGGGGGCTCGGTGTACTTGTCTGGCAGCTGCAGTAGTGAATGGCGGTGTCACCACCCCCCACTATGCGTTGTGCCATGGTGTGTAAATGGTGAGACTAGCCGAACAGAGTTGCAATTATTTTAGCAGGAAGAAGAATTCACATTTTATATACAAAGTCATCCACAACATTGCCCCCCCCCCCCAGCTACCTCATCTGCAGATATCACCCCAAATCGTCCTCTCCGCTCCTCCTAAGACCCCCTGCTCTCTAGCTACCTTGTTCCCTCCTCCCATGGCTCGCCTCCAGGACTTCTCCAAAGGCTCTCCCATCCTCTGGAACTCCCTACCCCAGTCTGTCCGGTCAGCCCCCTACCCTTTCCGACTTTAGGCGATCCCTGAAATCTCACTTATTTAGGTAAACCTACACCACCTCCACCTATAAACCGTACCCGAATCGCCTCCATCAGATCATTCCCACAGCTATTTTTGTACCACCTCCCCCCTCCCTTTAGAGCAGGGGTCTCAAACTGGTGGCCCTCCAGCTTTTACGAAAACTACAAGTCCCATGAGGCATTGCAAGGCTGACAGTAACAAGCAAGACTCCCACAGGCAGAGGCATGATGGGGCTTGTAGTTTCACAACAGCTGGAGGGCCGCCAGTTTGAGACCCCTGCTTTAGATTGTAAGCTCCGTGAGCAGGGCCCTCCTATTCCTTCTGTATTGAACCGTATTGTAATCGTACGGTTCTTAGGCGGAGGTGCGGTAGGTTTCCCTGAATAAGTGAGATTTCAGGGATCGCCTAAAGGCAGAAAGGGTAGGGGGCTGACCGGACATACTGGGGGTAGGGAGTTCCAGAGGATGAGAGAGAGGCTCTGGAGAAGTCCTGGAGGGAGCATGGAAGGAGGGAAACAAGGGAGCTAGAGAGCCCCGGGGCAAGATCATCCAATGACCAGGGACAAGATGCCAAATTGCGCCCCCCCCCCCTTCATTATGAGTAGGGGGGGAGAGAGAGCACAGCCCGCACCTCCTCCCAGGAACTTTCCACCTCTCCTTGCCACTTCCAGTGCTGACGAAAGTAGTGATGCCGCTGTCACTACTGACTTACAGTAGAAGGAACGTGTGGCGCCCCCATCCCCACAATACACACTGTGCCCAGGGCAGCCCCCCCCCCCCTTCTGCCCACCCCTTGTCCCCGGCACTGCTCTCTTTTTATATTGTAAGGCGCTGCGCTATGTAAATCCTTTATTGTTATAATGTATTCTAAGCTGTGTGGAAATGATGTATAAAACCCCCTCACTCTTCTCTTTGTGTATTTAGAGTCATCCTGAGATGGGGTTGGTCACAGTACCTACCACACCGCTACCTACCACACCAACCACTCCTCTGGGTACGACCCCTCCTTCTTCAGATGGTACGTTTTTAGCTTATTTATTCGTCATTTTGTATATTAACCCCTTCAATACCCGGGGGGGCACTTAGACACCTTCCTGCCCAGGCTAATTTTCAGCTTTCGGCGCTGTCGCACTTTGAATGACATTGCGCGGTCATGCTACACTGTACACAAACACATTTTTTATCTTTTTTTCCTACAAATAGAGCTTTCTTTTGGTGGTATTTGATCACCTCTGCGTTTTTTTTTTTTTTTTGCGCAACAAATAAAAAAAGACTGAAAAATGTTGAAAAAAAAAAAAAAAACGTTTTTTTTTTTTTTTTTTTTGTTTCTGTTAATTTTTGTTTTGTAAATTAAGTAAGTTCTCTCCTTCAATGATAGGCACTGATAAGGCGGCACTGATGGGCACCGATGAGGTGGCACTGAGCACTGATAGGCGGAATTGATGAGCACTGATAGGTGGCACTTGTATGCAGCACTGATGGGCACATATGGGTGGCACTGATAGGTGGGCATGGATGGGCACTGATAGGTGACACTGATGGGTGGCATTGCTGGGCATCACTGTTCTCTTTTATTACATACTGGTGCCAATCAGTGCCCATTTTTGGCCTGGCACTGATGGGCACCGATGAGGTGGCACTGAGCACTGATAGGCGGAATTGATGAGCACTGATAGGTGGCACTCGTATGCGGCACTGATGGGCACATATGGGTGGCACTGATAGGTGGGCATGGATGGGCACTGGTAGGTGACACTGATGGGTGGCATTGCTGGGCATCACTGTTCTCTTTTATTACATACTGGTTCCAATCAGTGCCCATTTTTGGCCTGGCACTGATGGGCACCGATGAGGTGGCACTGATGAGCACTGATAGGCGGAATTGATGAGCACTGATAGGTGGCACTCGTATGCGGCACTGATGGGCACATATGGGTGGCACTGATAGGTGGGCATGGATAGGCACTGATAGGTGACACTGATGGGTGGCATTGCTGGGCATCACTGTTCTCTTTTATTACATACTGGTGCCAATCAGTGCCCATTTTTGGCCTGGCACTGATGGGCACCGATGATGAGCACTGATTAGGCATTTAGGTTTGTTTTACCCTCGGGTGCGAAGGGGTTAAAAAAAAAATTGGGATCACTTGATTTTTTTGATTAGTAAGGGTGGCGTTCTTCTTCTTCTTCTTCTTCTTCTTCTTTAACTTGTTGCCTCGAGTCTTTGTAGAGTTTATCTATTTCCTTTCCTCCGCTGCTGGAAATAGAAGTTTCCAGCTTTTCAGTTCTTCCCCTTTGATTTATGAAGATGATGAAATCCGATGATTGGAGCCGACATCGAGAAATTAGGTTTTTTTATTTTCATTTTTTCCAATTTCATTTAATTCTCCTCCTCTGTAGCTCTGTGTGTTTTGGGGATGGAGATATATGTGGATGTCGGTGTTTGTCGTATAAATTTCTCACGTCGTTTTTTATGCCTTCGCCAAGCCGTGGCCTTCCGCCGCCGTATATCATGTTGTTTTATTGGAGAGACCGTTCCAGCGATATCTGACAGCTTGAGCTTTTGGTATAAAAAATAAATAAAAATTTATTTAAAAAAAATCCTTCATTTAACCACTTCAGCCCCGGAGGATTTTACCCCCTTCCTTAGCTGAGCACTTTTTGCGATTCGGCACTGCGTCGCTTTAACTGACAATTGCGCGGTCGTGCGACATGGCTCCCAAACAAAATTGGCGTCCTTTTTCCCCCTCAAATAGAGCTTTCTTTTGGTGGTTTTTGATCGCCTCTGCGGTTTTTATTTTTTGCGCTATAAAACAAAAATAGAGCGACAATTTTGAAAAAAAATAAATGTTTTTTACTTTTTGCTATAATAAAAATATCCCCAAAAAATATATAAAAAAAACATTTTTTTCCTCCAGTTTAGGCCGATACGTATTCTTCTACATATTTTTGGTAAAAAAAATATCGCAATAAGCGATTATTGATTGGTTTGCGCAAAAAAAGTTATAGCGTTTACAATATAAGGGATAGTTTTATAGCATTTTTATTAATATTTTTTTTTTTTTTTTTTTTTTTTACTAGTAATGGCGGTGATCAGTGATTTTTTTTTTTTTTTATTTTTTTTTTTATTTTTTTTTATTGTGACTGCGACATTATGGCGGACACATCGGACATTTTTGGGACCATTGTCATTTATACAGCAATCAGTGCTTTTTAAATGCGCGGATTCCTGTGTAAATGGCAGTCAAGGGGTTAACCACTGGGGGGCGGGCAGGGTTTAAGTGAGCCCTGTGTGTGTGTTTTTCTTACTGTAGGGGGGGCGTGGCTTGGCGTGTGACATCACTGATCGTCTTTTCCTATGACAGGGAACAGACGATCAGTGACAGCCTCACAAGGAAGCGCGGGGAGAGGTTTGTTTACACAGACCTCTACCCCGTTCTTCAGCTCTGTGACCCGATCGCAGGACACCAGCGGCGATCGGGTCTGCTGGTCCCACGGCCGCGGTCACGGAGCTCAGGTCCGGGTCGTGAGCACGCCGGCGGCGCGCGCGACCTATGGCTGGGCTCTTAAAGGACGACGTACCTGTACGTTGATGTGCCCAGCCGTGCCATTCTGCCGACGTATATGTGCAGGAGGCGGTACTTAAGCGGTTAAAATAGATGTAAAGCCAATCACTCAGATCTCATATGAAACGCGTTGATGTAATTTCACTTATCGTTTTCAGCACTTTTTTAAACCCCCCCCCCCCCCAAAAAAAATAATCATATCGAAAGTACTCGGGGTGTGTGTAGTACGTCCAGTTTTTCTGCCCTGCTTCAACAGTCATATACAGTAGGTGATACTACCCCACCCCCAAACAAAATACTCAGGGTATGTGTCAAGGGCGTACCTACAGGGGTCGCAGGGGTTGCGATTGCCACCCGGCCTCAAGCTCCAGGGGGCTCGTGTGCTCCTGAGTAGGAGGGACAGCAGCATGTAGAGGAACTAATCTCAGGTGCACACGAGCCCCCCTGGAGCTTTGGGCCGGGTCACAATCGCGACCCCTGTAGGTACGCCCTGAGACACACCCTTAGTATTTTCAATGTTTTTTTTTTTGGGGGGGGGGGGGGGGGTAATATCACCTACTGTATATGACTGTTCAAGCAGGGCAGAACAACTGGATGTGCTACACACACCCTGAGTATTTTCAATATGATTCTTTCGCTCCTCCTCTCTCTTCTGCCAGCACTCAGCGGCGGCAGGGGAGAAATAGAGGGATCGGTTCCTCCATATGCCACCCCTGTCCTCGCTCCTGGTCCCCCTGTGCTCTCTCCGGGGCCCCTGTGTGCTCTCTTGCAGCCCAACACCCCCCCTTTCTTTTCCTACCGGTTCCCCCTTCCCCCCTCTCCCACTGGCTGCTGCGGGGGATCTGTCAGGATGGAGAGAGCGGAGATCCCCCTCTCCCGCAGGCTGCTGCGGGGGATCTGGAGAGAGCGGAGATCCCCCTCTCCCGCCGGCTGCTGCGGGGGATCTGGAGAGAGCGGAGATCCCCCTCTCCCGCCGGCTGCTGCGGGGGATCTGGAGAGAGCGGAGATCCCCCTCTCCCGCCGGCTGCTGCGGGGGATCTGTCAGGATGGAGAGAGCGGAGATCCCCCTCTCCCGCCGGCTGCTGCGGGGGATCTGGAGAGAGCGGAGAAAGAGCCATTGAATGTGTCATTTATCAGACCCTTCCTTGTTTTAATGAATATTCTATATAATATGGGTATCGATCGCTGAGTCGTCTTTTTTTTTTTTTGTCTTGTTTTGTCTGTTTTTTTCCCATTCGTAGCTGAAGCATACTAAACTGTGTTTTCTATACTTCAGTTTATAAATGAACAGGAAGGTATTCCTGTTCATTCAATCTGTCCTGCTGAGGCTGGAGGTGTCCTCAGTCTCCTTTCTCTGTCTCAAAGGTGAAACATCAGAGGGTCTGTATAGACCAGGGGGGGTCTCAAACTGGCGGCTCTCCAGCTGTTGCAAAACTACAATTCCCATCATGCCTCTGCCTGTGGGAGGTCGTGCTTGTAACTGTCACCCTTGCAGTGCCTCGTGGGACTTGTAGTTTCGCAACAGCTGGAGGGCCGCCAGTTTGAGACCCCTGGTTTAGACCCCTGATATTTTTCCAAAACCCCCAATGAGGGTCCTAAAATTTTTTTTTTTTTTTTAAAGCGATTCTGTACACATTTCATTTAGTAAATCTCTTTGCCCTCCAAATCAGGCAAAGAGTACTAATGAAATGTGTTTTTTTTTTTTCACTTACCTTGATAATCGCCGACTTCCTGTCCTCTGTGTCTGCGGGGGTGGGCGGGGTCTGTGCGGGGATCCTCGTCACGCCGCACTGTCTCCTGGGATCTGGTGTCATTGATCCCAGGAGTCTGTGCGGGCATCTTCCGAAATCTCGCGAAATTTCGGCCACATCTTGCGAAATCTCGCGAAATTTCGGCCACATCTTGCGAAATCTCGCGAAATTTCGGCCACATCTTGCGAAATCTCGCGAAATTTCGGCCACATCTTGCGAAATCTCGCGAAATTTCGGCCACATCTTCCGAAATCTCGCGAGATTTCGGCCACATCTTCCGAAATCTCGCGAGATTTCGGCCACATCTTCCCAAACCTCGCGAGATGTCGGCCACATCTTCCGAAATCTCGCGAGATGTCGGCAGATGTGCCGACATCTCGCGAGATTTCGGAGAACGTGAGCTGCACTTCGCCGTTACTGCGCACGCGCGAGATCGGCGCAGTAACGGCGGTGCATGCTGGGCCATCTGGAGTGCCTGTGTGGGTTCAAATGCCCACAGGCAAGATGGCCCCCAGCATTAAAAAATTCCTAGAAATAATAAATCTATTTGAAAGAAGCTGCTGCCGGTTTACATCCAAGGACACGTGAGTACCTAAACTGCATTGCATAAGCCATTGCATTGCAGTAAAAAAAAACAAAAAAACATAGACAGTGCAGAACCGCTTTAAATAATGAAAAATAAAATTGTAAAAAACAAAAATTAATAAAATAAAATGGTAAAAATATTATAATAATAAAAAAAATAACGAAAATAAAAAATTACTGACACCAGTGGCGGAGCTACCGGGTTCGCAAAGGTCGCAGTTGCGACCGGACCCTGGCGCTCTTCCACTGCGGGGGGGGACCCCAAGACGGCAGGAAGTTGGCCCGCTGCGGGGCCGTAATAATGGGTCCCACGATGGGAGTAAAGGACCCTGGGATTAGTGGAAGGGGAGCCGGCGGGGTCCTTTTTGTTTTTTTTTTTGCACCAGGGGCCCTTAAGGTTCTTGTTGCGCCTCCTGGCGTGCGCAGTACATCCAGTCCTTCTGCCCTGCTTCAACCATCATATATATATGGTAGGTGCTGCTACCCATCTCCCGTGGCTGGAACACCGGTGTCCAGGCTAAGGCAGCTGAAGCCTTCGCACACCTCCAATCCAGAAAGAGATCCAACGGCATGGTATATCCTCTGCAAAAATGGGCTTCATCAGTAAACATGCAAGGGAAGGGCCACAAATGTCAACGCGTTTCAGTCAAAAATGGCCTTAATCATGATTGTTGGCTAAAACGCGTTGACATTTGTGGCTGTTACCTGATTTAGCCCATTTTTGCAGAGGATACACCATGGTGCCCAGCTCTCTTTTGCCCTACTGCCATGCCCCCCTCCTCCCACTTGACAGCAATTCCCAGCTGTAAGGCTCCATTCACATTTTTCAACTAGTGTTCCCGCTCGCTATTTTGTTGAGCGATTTTGCATGGCGCATAGGGTAAGCTCATTCATTTGAATGGGCTTCCCTTACGTGGTGTTATATTTAGGCGTAGGCCGCTATTTGCATACCACGCCCATTAGTTGTATGACATCACACCTACATATTTTTGGACTTTACTGGTACAAAGATATATAAAAAATATACAAAGAGGTTTATTACAAAATAAAATCACAATTTAAAGCTATCTAGGAAAGTAGTCCTATTTGTGTCAAACCCGTGATGAACGGATATCTGTGCCTAACAAAAAGCCAAAGGGTCAACGCATTTTTTTTCATCACTTTCTTCTTCAGAACCTTTTAGTCTTATATTTTATATATCATTTATATTTTGATATTTGGCTGTCACAGGTAATTGCAGTATTATGTCTAATATGTTTATTTCCTGTAAGCGTCAGCTCCATCTAGTGGCCATAATGAAGTATTTTCTTGATCGAGATATTTCAGGAAAATACTTCTTTATGGCCACCAGATGGAGCCGAGGATTGGAGGAAATTAACATACTGGGCACAATGTAATAAAGCAGTATTTTCCCGAAATATATTCATTATATTGTGCCCAGTATGTTCATTTCCTACAATCCTCGGCTCCATCTGGTGGCCATGAAGAAGTATTTTGGCCACTAAATGGAGCTGATGATCATGGGAGATACACATATTAGGTACAATATGGTGAATGCTTTATAAATAGACCCCCATTCAGGGTTTTCTTCTTTGATCTCTTTTTTGCGCTGGAACACTTGCGTGCCAAAGGACGTCAAAGTATCTGGGATTCAGGAGATGAAATGTGGTAGAATAACGACCTGTAAAATGAGACTTGGTCTTCAGTTTGTGAAATGTGACTGATGTTGGTGTGTTCTCTGCAGTGATCAGCCCCACCGACCTCCCCCTCGATGCCGATGTACAAACCAGCAACCTGCTCATCACCTTCTTAAAGTACAGCTCCATCGTCATGCAAGATACGAAAGGTGAAGACGGGGAATTTACCATCCATGCAATGTTGTCACTTGTGTGATTACTCAGAGCAAACCATCCAACCTACCCACCTACACCATCGGTCCGACCCCCTACACCATCGGTCCGACCCCCTACACCATCGGTCCGACCCCCTACACCATCGGTCCGACCCCCTACACCATCGGTCCGACCCCCTACACCATCGGTCCGACCCCCTACACCATCGGTCCGACCCCCTACACCATCGGTCCGACCCCCTACACCATCGGTCCGACCCCCTACACCATCGGTCCGACCCCCTACACAAACCATCCGACCCCCTACACAAACCATCCGACCCCTACACAAACCATCCGACCCCCTACACAAACCATCCGACCCCCTACACAAACCATCCGACCCCCTACACAAACCATCCGACCCCCTACACAAACCATCCGACCCCCTACACAAACCGGCCGACCACCTACGCCATCGGTCCGACCACCTACGCCATCGGTCCGACCACCTACGCCATCGGTCCGACCACCTACGCCATCGGTCCGACCACCTACGCCATCGGTCCGACCACCTACGCCATCGGTCCGACCACTTACACCATCGGTCCGACCACCTACACCATCGGTCCGACCACCTACACCGTCGGTCCGACCACCTACACCGTCGGTCCGACCACCTACACGGTCCGTCCGACCACCTACACGGTCCGCCCGACCACCTACGCGGTCCGCCCGACCACCTACGCGGTCCGTCCGACCACCTACACCGTCCGTCCGACCACCTACACCATCCGCCCGACCACCTACACGGTCCGTCCGACCACCTACACCATCCGCCCGACCACCTACACCATCGACCATCTCTCTCTCTCTCTCTCTCTCTCTCTCTCTCTCTCTCTCTCTCTCTCTCTCTCTCTCTCTCTCTCTCTCTCTCTCGCCCCTCTCTCTCTCTCTCTCTCTCTCTCTCTCTCCCTCTCCCTCTCTCTCTCCCCCCCCCCCCCTCAGTGGTGTTTACTTATTTTTATTCTTTTCATATAGATGAACATCGGCTGAATAGCGGAAAACTTTGCCTCATCATCCTCACTTGTATCGCTGAGGTGGGTTGTGTTTTCTTCACTCACATCATCATGGTTTTTTTTTTATTATTATTACATTTTTGTTAAATTTAAATGTAATTTTTATTTAAAAAAATTATTACATTTTATTTTATTAAAATTTTAAATGATTTTAATCAAGTAATTTTTAGTAAAGATTTAACAAAACTTACAAAATAATTAAAAAAAGAAACGCAAATCAAAATTGAATTCAAAACAACAATTACATCAACACTTAAAGCAGCAACAACACACTCATTATGTCTTGTAAGGTTTGTTCACACCTCTTTGATGTGTTCCTGCAAGTTTTTTGATTCATTTTGCGTTTTGCATTTGTTATGCTTTTTTTTTTTTTTTTGGCCAGTTTGTTGGGTAGGTTAAAAAAAAATGCTAATTGTGGCAAACATGCACTGCTTTTCTGCAGCTTCTCCATTGAAGTCTATTGAACCAAAAACGCCTGACCCTTTCTAAAAAAAACGCATAGATGGGAAACGTGTCCTATAGGAAACATGATAAATGGACTGTAGTGCATTTCTGCAAAAAGAAGACATAGGTGTGAGCCACAGGCCACAGGACGCCCCCTGCCCCAGAGCACCCACCCGCATGCGGCCTAGTACGGTTCAGGAGGGGGCATGCCGCTCGCTCATCCCCCACCCCTTTTCCTGACCGGCCGGGCTGCGTGCTCAGATAAGGGTCTGGTATGGATTTTGGCTTTTTTTTTCGGCGTAGGGGGTTCCCTTTTTAAATCCATACCAGACCCAAGGGCATGGTATGCTCTAGGAGGGGGAACCCATGCCGTTTTTTTTATTTAAAATTTGGCGTGGAGTTCCCCCTCAAGATTCAATCCAAACACAGTTCCTGGTATTGGCGGGGGTCCACGTCGGATCCTTGTTCATTGAAGTCGGATGGATGTAGGACCAATGTAGGACCAATGTAGGACTGATGTTGCAGAGCAAAGTAGGATGAAAGTTGTACTACTGTCGTGTAGTATAGTGTAAACCCAGCCTTAGTTATAGATGCACCCTTTCTTTTTGGTTAAAATCATCTGTAGTGTCTGATCTTATCCAGTAGAGGGTGCTCCTCCATCATTCTGGCCATTTGGCTGGGATGGTTGGCTATATAGCCTACCCTGCTGGTATGATGGGCTTCCTGAAGGCCCTCCTCGTGGGGAAGAGACTGAATTGAGCACCCATTGAGTAAGGTGGGAGTTGGGAGTATTTATCTGGCGTGGAGGGTTCTGAGGGGCCTTCCGTCTCCTGGTTTGACCTTGCATGCTTGTGGGCTGGGAAGACAAAGAGCCCACGGTGTCTAGCGCCCCCTGGTGGTGGTGCCCTGGCATAACACTACGGGTTTGGGACCCCAGTGTGTGAATTAGCTTGTTGGCTACAGCACCAAATTATTATTTTTTTCTACACTACGCCTCATAGTCTGGGCCTGTTGGCCAAAACCGGGGTAATTTTTGATACCAGGCCAACCCCTCACCAAGTACTCGTTGGTTGGCTTTGGCTGATCATGAGGAGCGGGGTCAACTGGCCCCTTTTTGCTTGGTGGACCCGAGTGTGCTTGGTGGACCCGATTCTAAAAATCATCCCATGGTGATCGGAAAGTGGCCGACTGAGGAGAAAAAACGATAGCAGGGTTATGGCATCTAGCTGCAGCCATAACCTCCATTATTTAACTTAAAGAAGAAAAAAAAACAAAAAAAATGACGTGCGTTCTCAGTTCGGTGGTTGGCAAGTGGCTAATAAGATACTCTATACCAGTGATGGCGAACCTTTTTGAGCCAGAGGGCCCCAACTGAAATAAATACATTGGTTTTGTGTTGCAAAGTGCCAACACGGCAATTCGCCCGAGAGGGGGGCTGAGCGAAAGAGAGAGGGGGGGCTGAGCGAGAGAGAGAGAGGGGGGGCTGAGCGAAAGAGGGGGGGGTTGTGTGAGAGAGGGAGGGGGCCGAGAGGGGAGGGGGGCAGAGAGAGAGGGAGGGTTGTGAGAGATATGCAGAGAGAGAGAGGGGAAACAGAGGGGAAAACAGGGGGGGGGAGAGAGAGGGAGGGGGGCTGAGGGGAGAGAGGGAGAGAGGGGGACAGAGCGAGAGAGAGGGAGAGGGGACAGAGACAGGGAGAGGGGGACAGAGACAGGGACAGAGACAGGGGGACAGGGAGACAGGAGAGGGGAGGGGACAGAGACAGAGAGAGAGTGGAGAGTGAGAGAGACAGAGAGAGAGGGTGTGTGAGAGAGATGCTGAGAGAGAGGGGCAACAGAAAAAGGGAGAGGGGCTGAGAGAGAGGGGTGTGAGAGAAAAGCTGAGAGAGAGAGGTGAGCTGAGAGAGAGGAGGAACAGAGAGAGGGAGGGGGGCAGGGAGAGAGGGGTGAGAGAGAGAGGGGGGGGCAGAGAGAGAGAAGAGAGGGACAGAGAGAGAGGGGTGCGAGAGAGATGCAGAGAGAGGGGTGAGCTGAGAGGGGGGGGGGAAGGAAAAAGAGAGAGGGCTGAAAGAGAGAGAGACCTCTAGCTCTGTCCTGGACCCTCTCGTTTGCCCACAGAGATGGCTCTGCGTGCCAGCTGTGGCACGCGTGCCATAGGTTCGCCATCACTGCTCTATACTTTATGAAGTGTTCATTTCCACCGCTCTCCGCTTTCTGGGAAGAATGTTTTGTGTTGCGGAGTTCCCCTTTAACCACACCACACTTTGTGAACATCACCGGAGAGGGAAGGCGCCATGTTTTTTTTTTTTTCAGAGGAAACTTCAGGAATTGGCTGGCCGACAGGAGCTAAAAATACATTTCGCTTATGAAAGCAGAAAATGAAATCCAGCGTCTGAGAGCTAATGAGTTGGAGCGAGCCAATGGAACAAGGCGATGCGTCAAAGTTAATTAGTCTTTTAAGATTGGACCCAAAAAGCAACGTCTCCTGTAAATTCTGCTAAATAGTGGGTGGCGCGGAGCCAATAAAGCCTGGCAGACCCGGAATTCAGAAGCATTTATATCACGCCGTGCATTTTAATGCCGGTGTAATTGGCTGCTCTCTTTAATGTTCGGTTGGTTTTGTAAAGAAGATTAATTTTCTCCTGCGTACAGTAAAGAAAAGAAAAAAGCGCTCACGTGGAAATGCTCTTTATTTGTGAACTGGAGGTTTATTATTATTATACAGGATGTATATATTGCAAACGATTTACGCAGCACTTTACAACATGAGGGTAGACAGTACAACCACAACCCACGTTAATACAAGAGTAATCAAAGGGCACTGCTCTTTAGAGCTTACAATCTAAGGGGGAGGGTCTAGAGATACAGGGGGTAATAACTGTGGGGGGGGGGGGGGGGCTAATGGAGAAAATAAATGTACATTTGTTAGGTGGGGGCCAGATAGGCTTCTCTGAAGAGATGAGTTTTCAGGGATCGTCTGAAAGTGGACAGATTGGGGTAGAGCATTCCAGAGGATGGGAGAAACTTGGGAGAAGTCCTGGAGGCGGGCATGGGATGAGGTGACGAGGGCGCTAGAGAGCAGGAGCTGTTGGGAGGGACAAAGAATGATTTGGTTGGTATTTTGAGACTAGGTTGGTGATGTAGTTGGGGACCGATTTGTGGATGGCTTTGTAAGGTTTTGTTAGTATCTTGAATTTAATTTGTTGGGTGAGTGGAAGTGGGGGGATTGGTAGAGAGGGGTGGAGGACACTAAATGGAGGCTGATGGAGGGATTGGCAGAGAGGGGTGGAGGACACTGAATGGAGACCAATGGAGGCATTGGCAGAGATGGGTTGAAGACACTGAATGGAGGCCAATGGAGGGATTGGCAGAGAGGGCTGGAGGACACTAAATGGAGGCCAATGGAGGGATTGGCAGAGAGGTGTGGAGGACACTGAATGGAGGACAATGGAGGGATTGGCAGAGAGTGGTGGAGGACACTGAATTGAGGCCAATGGAGGGATTGGCAGAGAGTGGTGGAGGACACTGAATGGAGGCCAATGGAGGGATTGGCAGAGAGGGGTGGAGGACACTGAATGGAGGCCAATGGAGGCATTGGCAGAGATGGGTTGAGGACACTGAATGGAGGCCAATGGAGGGATTGGCAGAGAGGGCTGGAGGACACTAAATGGAGGCCAATGAAGGGATTGGCAGAGAGGTGTGGAGGACACTGAATGGAGGCCAATGGGGGGATTGGCAGAGAGGGGTTGAGGACACTGAATGGAGGCCAATGGAGGGATTGGCAGAGAGTGGTGGAGGACACTGAATGGAGGCCAATGGGGGGATTGGCAGAGAGGGGTTGAGGACACTGAATGGAGGCCAATGGAGAGATTGGCAGAGAGTGGTGGAATACACTGAATGGAGGCCAATGGAGGGATTGGCAGAGAGGGGTGGAGGACACTGAATGGAGGCCAAAGAAGGGATTGGCAGAGAGGGGTGGTGTACACTAAATGGAGGCCAATGGAGGGATTGGCAGAGTGGAGCAGCAGACGCTGAGCGGTTTGTAAGGTGGATGAGCAGCATTCATGATGGACTAAAGTGGGGCTAGCCTATGTAAAAGTAAGCCGATGAGGAAGGAGTCGCAGTAGTCAAGGTGAGAGATGACCAGGGAGTGGATCAGGAGCTTTGTGGTGTCATTGGCTAGGAATGGACATATCTTGGAGATGTTGCAGAGGTTGAGGCGGCAAGCTTTGGACAGCGATTTGGATGTTGGGCTTTAAGGATAGTTCAGAGCCCAGGATAACACCTAGAACCTTGGCATATGGAGATGGGCTGATAGTTGAGCCGTCAAGGTGAAGAGGCACGTGGGGGGAGGAAATATCAAAAGCTCGGTTTTGGACATGTTGAGTTTGAGGAAGTGGTGGGACATCAGGCTTATATGTCTGTTATTGAGTTGGTGATGCATGAGGAGACTGATGGAGTGGGGGGGGGGGGGGGGGGGGGGGGGGGGGGCGGGGGGGGGGGGGGGTGGGGGGGGGCGGGGGGGGGGTAGGTTTTGGGGGGGGTGGGTGTCATCCACATAGAAATGGTATTGAAAGCCATGGAAGGCAATCAACTGACCCAGGGAGGAGGTGTAGCTTGAGAAAAGGAGAGGTCCAAGAACAGAACCTTGAGGGACCCCGAAGTAGAAAGGAAGAGGAGAGGAAGGAAGTAGTTGTAACACTGAAGGTGCGGTAGGATAGGTAGGGTGAGAACCAGTGAAGAGTACAGTCACGGAGACAAAGGGAGTGGAGGTTTTTTGAGGAGGAGATGGTGGTCCACTGTGTCAAAGGCAGCAGAGAGGTCCAGAAGTAGGAGTGCAGAATAGTGTCCGTTGGTTTTAGCCATTAGTAGGTTGTTTGTGAATTTAACCACATGCCGACCGCGCTATAGTCGAAAGACGGCTACAGCACGGTCGGCTTGTTCTAAGTGGACGTCCTACGGACGTCCTCCCAGAAACTTGCTCCCGCGCGCCCCCTGGGGCGTGCACTTGGGAACATCCGTGACCACCGGGTCCTGAGGACCCGACGGATCACGGTAAACAGCCGCTGATAGCGGCCGTTTACCACGTGATCGCTCCGTCAAATGACGGAGATCACATGTACACAAACCGGGCGTCACGTCATGACGCCGGTTCCTCCCTCCCCTCTCTGTACCGAGCGGTACAGAGAGGGGGAGAGACGGGACCAGCGCTGTGGGCTGGATGTGTAGTGCCCACAGCGCTGGTCAATACACTGCCACCACTGTGCAATGCTCTGCCACCACTGTGCAATGCTCTGCCACCACTGTGCAATGCTCTGCAACCAAAACATTTGTATGTAATATAGCCAGGGGAAAAAAAAATTCCTTTTTTTTTTTTTTGCCTTTTTAAATGCTTAAGGCACTTTATTTATTTTTTTTTCCACTTCAGTCCAGTTTGAGAGGATGAAAAGTAAGAGCTACAAAATGACTAATATATGAATATGTCTCCAGACCTAAACCCTATTGATCATCTGTGGGACATCCTCAAATGGAAGGTGGAGGAGCACAAGGTCTCCAACATCCACCAGCTCCGTGATGTCGTCATGGGGGAGGGGGAAGAGGACTCCAGTGACAACCTGTGAAGCTCTGGTGACCTCCATGCCCAAGAGGGTTAAGGCAGTGCTGGAAAATAATGGCGGCCACACAAATATTGACACTTTGGGCCCAATTTGGACATTTTCACTTAGGGGTGTACTGACTTTTGTTGCCAGCGGTTTAGACATTAATGGCTGCGTGTTGAGTTATTTTGAGGGGACAGCAAATTTACACTGTTATACAAGCTGTACACTCACTACTTTACATTGTAGACAAGTGTCATTTCTTCAGTGTTGTCACATGAAAAGATAGAAGAAAAAGATTTACAAAAATGTGTGGGGTGTACTTACTTTTGTGAGATACTGTGTGTGTGTGTGTATATATATATATATATATGTATGTGTGTGTGTATATATATGTATGTATGTATGTATGTATATGTGTGTATATATGTATAATATATATATATATAATAGGGCTGTTACTGATAAAAAATGTTGTGTTCGATTATTCGATTTTTTTTTTTTTTTTTTTTAATCAACTAATTTTGATTAATTATAACGCACATACAGATCCAACTACTTTTAGCTGATCTCCTTGCATTGCAACTCTGCATTAGTCAGTGGTAAATGTGGTATACACTATATACAATCACCCGACACTAGTTACTTTCCACAATCCATGACTTAACTTCACAGTTCACACAAATACGTTTTAAATTCAAACTGTAGCACTGACCAAAGTCATTTTTTTTCCCACAGTAGCGTGACAATCCCTCCCCTCCGGTCTAACTAATCACTCTCACCTTATGGCATGGACCCCTGTGCAAACAGGTGGTCATGCAAGCGGGTATCAAAAGGGTATAACACGGACCATAAACTTCTCTCACGTCTCCTTAGATCTCAGCAAGGACGCAGGTCATGGGTAGAAAGAAAAGATCGAAGTGCTCACCGCTTAAGTATAAGATTTCATTTTTGTGTTCAAAACACAAACTACTCACATAAAGATGATAAAAACACACCATGTAAAGCCGACAATCGTGTTACTTCCGTAGGGCAGCAGCGGGTGATGTCATACGTAGCTCCTCCCCTGAACTTCAACGTCACCGGACTCCTCCCCCCTTTCCCCTTCGTTAGCAGACGGAGGCACTTGTGGAAGGGGGGAGGAGTCTGGTGACGTCGATGTTCGTGACGTCACCGGATTTCCGACGGAACTCCCTGAAGACCCGGAAGCCGTCGGAGAGGTGAGTACCGATCAAAAGTATTTTGAGCGATCAAAAAAAAATGAATTGAGGAATTAATCCTTTTTTTTTTTATATTTATTTATTTTTTGCACATTGCTTAGAAAAGCCAGCAGGGTCCAGATTGTCGAAGACCGCAAATACATAATAACATACAGTAAATATATATATATATATATTGTGAACTTTGGGGACAACAGCTCCACGGGATTAAGTGCATAAACCGTTAGATTTATAATAAAAGACATTTATTTGTAAGGAAAAAAAATCAAAAATAAGGCTTCCTTCAGCGCACAGGCAAAAATACAAAACAAAGTCCGCTTAACTTCAGCATAAAAGAAAATCAGCTTGTCTTCAGCACAAAAACAAATTTAAGGAAAACGCATACAGTTTTGTAGCTGGGTCTTCGGCAGCCTCCAAACATCCACACAGCTCAACCGACAGGTGTAATCACCTACTCCTCCTCACCAACAACTCTTCCCTACTTCCTGTCTTATGAGCTGTCTTCCCGGAGGCCCTTAACCCCCTGTGCGCTGAATCCCTGTGGTCAGGGAGGGAGGATCTTTCCCACCCGAATATCTCTTCAGAGCCTCCCAAATTCCGGGTCCCAAATAACTTATTATTAACATAGAGAGGACTGCGAGTCAGTCCCCTCCTGCTCGGCTACACCCGAAACCCCTCACCCATTTTGGGTGACCCCCTGAATGGTCCTTAAAGGGACCACAAACCAAATACTGGTGCTACATAGCACCCGTCCAGGACCCAACCTTGGCGTCCTGTACAATATATAATGAGTGTGTTGTTACCTTGTAGAAAAGAAAATACTAAAAATCTTCATGTACATAGAAGTTACAATGTTCTCCTTTTTATATAATCTTTATTTTTGTTGTATTGGAAAGTATTGTATGTTTTTGTACTGGTAGTGCAGTGTCTCCCATTAGCTGTACTTGCGGTCGGTTCTGTGCGTTCCGCCGCCGGCGGTGGGGGGTGGAGGGTGTTTACGGAATGTTCTTGCGGATTGTTGATGATGTGGATTCCAGTAACTGCAGTTAATGATTCTCACTCTTTTTCTGTCCCCAGGACCAATATGTCAACGCCTTTCTGCACGATGACAACATGAATTTCCGTGTCAACCTCCACAGAATGGTGAGTGCGATCTCCCTAGATTCTGCACACATCTTCCAGCAATAAACGATCGTCGATGGTTAAGAGTCAGACATGGAACTCTCCGAACGGATACAAATGTCTTCTGGCTGTTCCTATACCCTGGGAGGTTTTGGGAATGTTTGTATGACAAGTGCTACATTGTAACTGACAGTGAGAACACATTGCTTATACTTTGCAGCTAATCAGTGAGGATTTCGAATACAAAGACTCTTTTAACCACTTGCAGCCCGCCCGGGAGGCCCACACAGGCAAAGCACCGTACCCTTATGTCACTGCCTGCTTGTGGGCTTAGGCCCCCCTCCCCCTTCCCCTTCCCCTTCCCCTTCCCAACCGACATGCCCAGTGTGTCAGCAAGTTCTGGCCAATGATTCACAGCCGGGACCTACTGATCAGCTGTGTCCAATCACAGCCCACAGCTCTGTGTTGACAGTCAACACAGAGCTCAGTACAGAGAGAACAATCTCTCTGTTTCTTATCTCTGCAAAGCAGGGATAAGAAACAAGGAGATCTGTAGTAGAAAGCAGCACATAATACACACAGTCGACCTTGCAATGCCTCATGAGCATTTTAGTTCTGCAACAGCTGGAGGGACGCCAGTTTGAGACCCCTGCCTTAGATGTTTAACCCCTTCCCAGCCAGTGTCATTAGTACAGTGACAGTGTATAGTATTATCAATGATCACTGTATTAGTGTCACTGGTGGTGTTGTCTTGCCCCCCCCCCCCCCAGCGTCAGTGTCCAGATTGTCATCATAAAGTTCTGGCCAATGATTCGCAGCCGGGAACTACTGATCAACTGTGCCCAATCGCAGCCCACAGCTCTGTGTTGACAGTCAACACAGAGCTCAGTACAGAGGGAACAATCTCTTTGTTTCTTATCTCTGCAAAGCAGGGATAAGGAACAAGGAGATCTGTTGTAGAAAGCAGCACATAATACACACAGTACCCATTGTAATTAACCCCTGATTGCCCCTAGATCAGCGGTCTCAAACTGGCAGCCCTCCAGCTGTTGCGAAAGTACAAGTCCCAGCATGCCTCTGCCTATGGGAGCCATGTTTGTAACTGTTGGCCTTGCAATGCCTCATGGGAACTGTAGTTCTGCAACAGCTGGAGGGACACCAGCTTGAGACCCCTGCCCTAGATGTTTAACCCCTTTAGTGACAGTGTATAGTACTATCACTGATCACTGTATTAGTATCACTGGTGATGTCAGTGGCAGTTAGTCAGGCCCCCCCCCCCCCCCCCCCCCCCAGCGTCAGTAAGGCCCCTTTCACACTGGGGCGTTTTTCAGGCAGTACAGCGCTAAAATAGCGCCTGTACACCGCCTGAAAAAAAACGCCCCATTCACTCCAGTGTGAAAGCCAGAGGGCTTTCACACTGGAGCGGTGCGCTAGCAGGACGGTAAAAAAAAGTCCTGCTAGCAGCATCTTTGGAGCGGTATAGGAGCCGTGTATTCACCGCTCCTATACCGCTCCTACCCATTGATTTCAATGGGGACACCGCGGTAATACCGCGGCAATACCGTAGCGGCACTTTGCTGGGATTTTAACCCTTTTTTGGGCGCTCGCGGGGGGTAAAACCGCCCTGCGAGCGGCCGAATACCGCTGCTTTACCGTCGCCGCGGCTCCCGCCCCAGTGTAAAAGGGGCCTTAGTGTCAGATTATCGACACAAGTCTATGATCAACACCATTACTAGTATATATAAAAAAATAAAAAGTAAATCAAAGATGTAGCAGAATACATTTTGGACAAAATTTATGAAGAAATGCAATTTTCTTTTTTTTTTATATGTTTTATATCTGAAAGTAAAAAAAAATGTTTTTTTGGTATTATTTATTTATTCCACAAAAAAAAAAATCCAAAACCCCAGAGGTGATAAAATGCCATCAAAAGAAAGCTCTATGATATATATATATATTGATTATATATATGTATATAGATAGATAGATATATATATATATTTGGGTACAGCATTGCAACACCGCGCAATTACAAGTTAAAGTACTAGAGTGCTGAATAGCAAAAAAAAAATCCTGGTCATGAAAGGGGGGGGGGGGGATAAAACCTTCCGGAGCTGATGGTATGCCTGATACCATCAAAAGAAAGTTAGTGTGAAGGAAAAAAAAGATTATATATATATATATATATATATATATATTATATATATATATATTATATATATAATCTCATCTCATCTCGGTGTCAGGAAAACTTTTCAGAAGTGACTCGTGCAGATATCAGAGGAAGGGGGCAGCAGATAGAAATGACACTTAGTGCTCTGGACTGAGGCATGTACACACTATACAGCAATGACGGCGAACCTCGGCACCCCAGATGTTTTGGAACTACATTTCCCATGATGCTCCGGCACTCTGCTGTGTAGTTGAGCATCATGGGAAATGTAGTTCCAAAACATCTGGGGTGCCAAGGTTCTCCATCACTGCTATAGAGGGATATGGTTTGTTCATATTTCATGTCGTCTGAATTTCGCAACCACTTGGATGGATTTAACTTCACGTGTTTTAAGACATTTTACTGTCTGTGATTTTAACCTTTTTCAGCCAATGAGGCATCGTAAAAAGCCATTCGACAAGAATGTACCAAGCCGACCGCTGGTGTGCACCGTGCTGGGTGAGTCTTGTTTTCCTTTTATTGTCTGTCGTCCTTTCTTTTTTTGTCTGAGTAAGAGTACAGCTCCATTCACACTTGTGCGATTTTTGTCACGCGACTTTGAAGCCCCCCCCCATTCTTTTCAATGGCACCCGTTTAAATCAGTGCGACTTCAAGTCACAGCGCCTTTTAAAAAGGTGCCTGCACTACTTTCGAAGCGACTTCGATCCATAGAATGTGGAGTCGGGTCAGAATCCAGCACCAAATTCGCTGGAAATTGTGCGACTTTGGAGACGTGCTCCTGTGAATGGAGTCATGTCTGCGAATGTCAGAGTTTTACAATGCCTCATGGATGTGTAGTTCTGCAACAGTTGGAGGGCTGTAGTTTGAGGATCCCTGGTGTAAGGGGTATTGCCTCAATGGGTTGGTAAGGTAAGTAGGGGTGGGTACCATCATCCTATAATTACATAATGAGGAAGAAGGAGATTAGTCAAGGGCTACTCCAAAGATTGCCCTTGGTCTCAGTGGGGGTTAGGACTTGGTACCACAGTATAAAGCAGGAAATGTATAAAAACAATATTAATTACAAAATATATACACAGATAACAAGAACAGATACCGTATATACTCGAGTATAAGCCAGTTTTTCAGCACATTTTTTTTTCCCGGCTTATACTGGAGTCGAGCATTTTTCCCCATTTTTCCGCTGCAGAAAATGAAATTTTCCAAACCGACTTCGGGGCCCCATATCTCGGGGCCACTTGGTGCTAGGAACCCCAAATTTGGTGTGCAAACCCAGTGGAAATAGAACTACAACATAGCTGTAGCACCCAAAATACAGGGCCCCAAAGTCGGTCCGGAAAATGTAATTCTCTGCTGCAGAAAAGTGCTTGACATTTTCCGAACCGACTTTGGGGCCAGGTATCTCGGGGCCACTTGGGGCTAGGAACCCCAGCTTTTGGATATGTTGTAGTGCTAGTTCCACTGGGTTTGCACACCAAATTGGTTCCTAGCACTAAGTGGCCCGAGATACAGGGCCCCAAAGTCGGTCAACTGTATCCATCTGCAGCAATGTCATTTTGGGACCCTTTTTGGCTGCAGCTAGGGGGCATCTAGGAACCTGTAACTACCGAGTTTGAAGTTTGGGGGACCTATGGCTGCAAATGGGCACAGTGAGGCTGCAAATGGCACAGTGAGGCTGCAAATGGGCTTTGTTGACCGTCTTTTCCACTTACAGTAGCTGTGCATTTCTCACCTTAGGCTTATACTCGAGTCAATGCTTTTTCCCAGTTTTTTGTGGTAAAATTAGGTGCCACGGCTTATACTAGAGTATATACGGTAGGTAGTTTTTGCAAAAAATTCTGCATGAAATTAAGGTTTTAAAAATAATTTGAAAGGCCCCTACAAGTATATAGAGACACAGTGATGTAGGTATAGACTTAGTCCTCAACAGGTTTCACGGCCAATGCCGCTTCTTCAGGAGGCGTCAACCAAAACATCTAAGAAAAGATATACAATCTCATTACAATATCATGGAAACTTAAAACTATAGTTATACTACCATTAAACACATTTATTGAGTTTTGTGCCCAACTGGGCCTTCATTGGTGAGTCACGCCAGAGCTTTACTAATACTCCAAATTAAATGTGTTTAATGGTAGTCTAAATATAGTTTTAAGTTTCCATAATATTGTAAATATGAGATTGTATATCTTTTCTTAGATGTTTTGGTTGACGCCTCCTGAAGAAGCGGCATTGGCCACGAAACCTGTTGAGGACTACGCCTATACCTACATCACTGTGTCTCTACATACTTGTGGGGGCCTTTCAAATTGTTATTGAAACATTAAATTTCATCAACAACTACCTATCTGTTCTTGTTATCTGTGTATATTGTGTGTATATTTTGTTATTAAATATTGTTTTTATACATTTCCTGCCTTATACTTGGGTACCAAGATAGTCAGTCCTAACCACCAAGGGCAATCCTTTGGAGTAGCCCTTGACTAATCTCCCCTTCTCCATTCACTATGGGTTACTGCAAAGAAAAGCACTCCATGAATAAAGGACGGGACGGGCAGTAGAATGAAAGGTCCACCTTCTCCATACATGGAGCGCTATTCATTATGGGAACAGAGAGTGCAGCTTTTTTGAATGGAGCCGGGGGGGGGGGGGGGGGGGGGGGGGGGGGATGGGGCAGAAAGGGCGGGCATAGTTAACACTTTTGACGAGCACCTGCAATAAGTGGAGTTGCTCGTATTAACCCTCATAGCTTCAGATAATCACTGGAGATGCTCGGTGGGCCAGGGGATGGAGGATATCAAGGAACATAGCAGCCCGCAGCAAAGGGAACACTTGTCATTCATGTCAGGACCATCACAGGTGCTGATTTGGATAAAAAATAAAATCACTTAGGCCCCTTTCACACTGGGGCGGTTTTCAGGCGGTACGGCGCTAAAAATAGCGCCTGTATACCGCCTGAAAAAACGGCCCCATTCACTCCAGTGTGAAAGCCGGCGGGCTTTCACACTGGAGCGGTGCGCTAGCAGGACCGCAACAAAAGTCCTGCTAGCAGCATCTTTGGAGCGGTGAAGGTGCGGTGTGTACACCGCTCCTATACCGCTCCTTCCCATTGGAATCAATGGGAAACCGCGGGGATACCGCCCGCAAACCGCCGCTGCAGCGGCGCTTTTGCGGAGGTTTTTAACCCTTTTGCGGCCGCTAGCGGGGTTAAAACCAACCCCGCTAGCGGCCGCATACCGCGGGAAAAACGATGGTAAAGCAGCGCTAATATAGCGCTGCTTTACCGTCGCCGCCCCCGCACCGCCCCAGTGTGAAGCCAGCCTTAAAGCGGAAGTAAACCCATCGATTTTAACAGTTTCAAAAAACAGTTACATGCTGGAAGTGTAACTGTCACATTGGTTCTGCTCTAAACAAACTGTCAAACCATCCGATGGCTGGTGTCTTAACTGATCACATGTGCAGCATCATGGCAGTAGAAGATTGAACCAAGGCCAAGATGGCAGCTTCCTTGGCTGAAAAGGATAGGAAGGTTTACTTCCACTTCACACCGAAACACGCTCCACTGACACCAGCAATGGGGCACAATTCCTTCCAGGGACACCAACGACGGGGCGCAACTCTTTCCATGGACACCGACGACGGGGCGCAACTCTTTCCATGGACACCGACGACGGGGCGCAACTCTTTCCATGGACACCAACGACGGGGCGCAACTCTTTCCCTGGACACCAACGACGGGGCGCAACTCTTTCCCTGGACACCAACGACGGGGCGCAACTCTTTCCCTGGACACCAACGACGGGGCGCAACGCTTTCCCTGGACACCAACGACGGGGCGCAACTCTTTCCCTGGACACCAACGACGGGGCGCAACTCTTTCCCTGGACACCAACGACGGGGCGCAACTCTTTCCCTGGACACCAACGACGGGGCGCAACGCTTTCCCTGGACACCAACGACGGGGCGCAACTCTTTCCCTGGACACCAACGACGGGGCGCAACTCTTTCCCTGGACACCAACGACGGGGCGCAACTCTTTCCCCGGACACCAACGACGGGGCGCAACTCTTTCCCCGGACACCAACGACGGGGCGCAACTCTTTCCCCGGACACCAACGACGGGGCGCAACTCTTTCCCTGGACACCAACGACGGGGCGCAACTCTTTCCCTGGACACCATGGCAGTAGAAGATTGAACCAAGGCCAAGATGGCAGCTTCCTTGGCTGAAAAGGATAGGAAGGTTTACTTCCACTTCACACCGAAACATGCTCCACTGATGCCAGCAATGGGGCACAATCCCTTCCTTTGACACCAATGATGGGGCACAATTCCTTCCATGGACACCAACAACGGGGCACAACTCTTTCCATGGACACCGACGAGGCGCAACTCTTTCCATGGACACCGACGGGGCGCAACTCTTTCCATGGACACCAACGACGGGGCACAATACTTTCCATGGACACCAACGACGGGGCACAATACTTTCCATGGACACCAACGACGGGGCACAACTCTTTCCATGGACACCAACGACGGGGCACAACTCTTTCCATGGACACCAACGACGGGGCACAACTCTTTCCATGGGCACCAACGACGGGGCACAACTCTTTCCATGGACACCAACGACGGGGCACAACACATTCCATGGACACCAACGACGGGGCACAACACTTTCCATGGACACCAACGACGGGGCACAACACTTTCCATGGACACCAACGACGGGGCACAACACTTTCCATGGACACCAACGACGGGGCACAACACTTTCCATGGACACCAACGACGGGGCACAACACTTTCCATGGACACCAACGACGGGGCACACCACTTTCCATGGACACCAACGACGGGGCACTAGTCCTCCCACTGAAACCAAAGATACGGCATTGTTTACTCCCACTGGACACCGGGACATTGTCTACTCCCAATTGCCATAGTCTGGCCCCCCTAAAGTCTGAAGGTCATCATTGGCCCTTTGTTGAGAACGTTTGGAGACCCCTGGTCTAACAAACAAAAAGGAAACCATTAATCGGTTGCATGGGTGGCAGGGGCTTAATAGAGTACCACATGGACCACAGAAATATACATAAAATGTATATTTTTTTATTCATAAAGTGCTAAAAACATCCAGTGTCCATCAAAAATGTCCACCAGGCCAACTAGTTCGATCCATATTGCATCTCTAAACACATTTATAACAATGGTGTTGCATAACTCTTTTCATCGGTTGTATTTGCTCCCAACCCAGAGGGTAATTTTTGAAGCTGTCACCAACCCAGAATCCACCAAGCCCAGAGCCTGACGTGTTTCCGAGACTTCCTATTTCTTGGAACTTTTAGAAAGAACAACCACACAGGTGGTTCTAATGACGTTTGCCCCAATTAAATGGAGGCCGGTGTTCCCATTCAGGAATCGGTCCAGCCAATTGCCTGTGAGCATTGCAGCTCACAACAGGCTTAGGCTCAAGGCTGTTATGCGGCGTACGCACGGTCGGAATTTCCGATGGAAACCAGCTTTTCATCAGATTTTCCGACCGTGTGTATGCCCATCTGTCTTTTTGTGCCGGAATTTCCGACGGACTTTGAATTGAGAACCTGTTCTCAATTTTTCCGACGGAAAACCTTTCTATTGGATTTTCCGATCGTGTGCATGCAATTCCGACACGCAAAATTCCGACGCATGCTCGGAAACAATTCGACGCATGCTCGGAAGCATTAAACTTCCCTTTTTATAGTGCTATCGAACGTGTTTTATGCCGCCGCCGGAATTTGGTGTGACCGTGTGTAGGCAAGACAGTTTGAGCGAAATTCCGACGGGAAAACCATCAGAGCTTTTTCCGACGAGAATTCCGACCGTGTGTACGCGGCATTAGTTTATTGATATTTACCCCCCCCCCCCTTTTTTTAAGAGTGGAATCAGAAGCAAATTGTAGATACAGAGTCCTATAGATAACTAAAATGATAAAAGACGGAGTTCGTTGCACAAAAAGATCTATATCTAAATTATTGCATGAGCAAGTAGGAATCATCTGCGGCCTTTTCATGTTTCGAGGGCAGAAAGGTGGAGATTCTCTTTAGGTTCCCCTTGTAAGGCTTATCTGTAATGAGCTCATTCAGAGAAACACAGGCAGCCTGGTTCTCTTATGATTATTTTTAGCAGCTTCTGTTGCCATGGTAACCCCCCCCCCCCCCCCTTTCCCCATCCTTTTCCTACACTGATGAGAGCCCGGAGTTTAGAACTGTAATCCTGTCCTTAGGTTGTCTTCATTCAAGTAAATCGGAGCAGAAAGCCATAGGTATTACCACCAGGATAGTAAGGCCACCCTAGTGTGCCCCATGCCAGATTGTGCCTGTGACCTGCTTTAACGACAGTTATTACAAAGGTGGGGGGTGAGGGGGTGGTAGGAGGTGGTAATGATCGGTGTCAGACACTCATTCCTTGCTTTCTTTCAGATCTGATGGTGGAATTCATAATAACCCACATGATGAAGGAGTTTCCTATGGATCTTTATATGTAAGTCGCAATGAGACGTTGGCAGACATTAACAAAGGCTTTGATGTACATGTTGGAAAATGCGGTTGGGGATATTGGGTTTGAATTCTGAAGCTACCATAGCACCTAAGGCATGCCGGTGGTATACAATCCTATAGTGCCCTACAGACAATGGCATACAATCCTGTGGTGGTCTACAGACTTCATATGTTGACTGAGGGTCCTGCAGTGGCCTACATACCTCAGATGATGGCCTTCGGAGCTCAGGTGGTGGCATACAATCTTGTGGTGACCCCATATGTTGACATAGTGCTTACAGTGGCCTACATACATTATATCTGTTGGTGGCCTTCACAGCTCAGGTCAGGCATATACTGGCCATTGGGACTACAGGGAGTTTCCCGGTGGGCCGATTTCAGTGACAGCCAGTGGCATCTGTAGGGGGTGGCTTTTGGGACTGTAGCCTCGAATCTGGGGCCCATAGCCCCGAGTCGCAGGGGTCCCCAACCACAGGGCTGCGGCCCACTATCGTGTTGTGGCCTCTATGCAGCCATGTGGCGGGCAGCACAGGAGAGCTGGGCGGGCGAGAGAGCAGAGAGATGACGACATCATCTCTCACCACCCGTCCTGCATCACCGCTGATCCGCCCTCACTGTGCAGCAGCGGGCAGCAGAGACATTACCTCATCTCTCACTGCCCACCTTCTCTCTGGGAACCCTGATGTAAGGAGCGTTTCTCTGGGGACCCTGGTGTAAGGGGGGGGGGGGGTGCTCTCTGGGGACCCTGATGTAAAGGGGAGGCCCTCTCAGAAACCGTGTGGAAAGGGTATGCTCTCTGGGGACCCTGTTGTAAGGGGGAGGCTCTCTAGGGACCTGATGTAAGGGGGAGGCTCTCTAGGACCCTGATGTAAGGGGGAGGCTCTCTAGGGACCCTGATGTAAGGGGGAGGCTCTCTAGGGACCCTGATGTAAGGGGGGAGGCTCTCTAGGGACCCTGATGTAAGGGGGAGGCTCTCTAGGGGCCCTGATGTAAGGGGGAGGCTCTCTAGGGGCCCTGATGTAAGGGGGAGGCTCTCTAGGGGCCCTGATGTAAGGGGGAGGCTCTCTAGGGGCCCTGATGTAAGGGGGAGGCTCTCTAGGGGCCCTGATGTAAGGGGGAGGCTCTCTAGGGGCCCTGATGTAAGGGGGAGGCTCTCTAGGGGCCCTGATGTAAGGGGGAGGCTCTCTAGGGGCCCTGATGTAAGGGGGAGGCTCTCTAAGGACCCTGATGTAAGGGGGAGGCTGTCTAGGGACCCTGATGTAAGGGGTAGGCTCTCTGGGGACCCTGATGTAAGGGGGAAGCTTTTTTTGCACAATTGCATATAGTTTATATATTCTGTTTTTGTGCGTGTTTGCAAAATTAAAGTGGGCCAGTTTGGATGAAATTCAGGGCCAAATTTTGTTCCAGTCCAGCCCTGGCTTAGATGGTGGCAGGAAATCCTACAGTAGCCTACAGACCTCCTTACAGAACTCAGATGGTGGTGTCCATGCCTACAGTGGATTGTGGCTTTACAAGGAACAGTTTTGATGTACATGTTTGAAAATGCAGCTGAGCATGTTGGGTTTGAACTATGACGCTAGGATAGCACCTAAAGGCAGTTCTTTAGCATAAAAATGGTTTACAATCTTACAGCAGCCAACATATGGTGGTGTACACTAATACAGTAACCTCAAGACCTCAGGTGGTGGTCTGCAGACCTTAGATTGTGTCCCAAGTTCCTATAGTAGCCTACAGAGTCCAAATAGGGGCCTTCAGAGCTGAGATGGTGGAGTACAATCCTACAGTAGCCTAAAGACCTGAAGACTTTAGATGGTTTTCTAAGGTCCCACGGAGCTCAGATGGGGGCCTTCAGAGCTAAGATGGTGAGGTACAATTGTACAGTAGCCTAAAGACCTCTGATGGTTGCCTTCAGACTTTAGATGGTGTCCTAATGTCTTATGCCCCATACACACGAATGTCCTATCGGACAATGTTGTCGGAAATTCCGACCGTGTGTAGGCTCCATCGGACTTTTTCCTTTGACAAAGTTCCCCGTTCCGACAAAGTTTTATCTCCTGCTCTCAAATTTTCCGACCACAAAGTCCTATCGGACTTTTTCCAATCGTGTGTAGCAAATTCCGACGGACAAAGTGCCACGCATGCTCAGATCACATTACAAGACCAAAGCTATTGGCTACTAGCCTCTACGTAGTCCCGTCTTAGGCAACAAACGTCACCACGTTCAGAATGATCGGATTTTCCGACAACTTTGTCCGACCGTGTGTATGCAACACCAGTGTCGGACAAAATCCGTCGGAAAAAATCTGATGGATTTTGTGGTCGTATTTTCCGACCGTGTGTACGGGGCATTACAGTGGCCTACAGAGCTCAGGTGGGGGCCTTCAGAGCTAAGATGGTGGAGTAAAATCCTTCAGTGGCCTAAAGTCCAGATGGTGTCCTGCAGACCTTAGAGGGTGTCCTAAGGTCCTACAGTAGCTTACAGAGCTCAGTTGGGGGCCTTCAGAGCTAACATGGTGGAGTAAAATCCTAGAGTAGTCTAAATACCTCAGATGGTGACCTGCAGACCATAGATGGTTTCCTAAGGTCCTACAGTAGCCTACAGAGTTCAGATTGGGCCTTCAGCGTTATGATGGAGGCGTGAAATCCTACAGTAGCCTATAGACCTCAGGTGGTGGTCTACAGCCCTACAGGGGCTACAGATCTTAGATGGCGTACAATTCTACAATGGATTGTAGACCTTATATGGACACCTGATTAAAGGGGGGACAGTAAGTGGAATATACATATCAAGAGGTACCATCCTAACAACAATAAAAATATAGAGTGCTGCCAAACGGGCACAAACAAAAGGGGACTTTGAATGTACTTCTAGGGAAAATGGTATCTCAAAACTCATACAGCTATAATACACAACATGTATCGCTCCAAAAATCTGAATTTTTTATATATAATTTAAAATATATTATTGTACAGTTTATAAAACATGCAATAAACGACCCAGTGTTGGTGTAGGGTCCTGTAGAGTTCTAAAGATGCAAATTTTGGATCCCAGAACCCCAGACTCTGATTGGATAACGTGGAGCGGCAGGGCAGTGAGGTCACGCTCTCGCCACCTTATCAAATAAGAGAATGCATTGCATTCATTCAGAAGATGCAAAGCATTCTCTGAATGGTGCCTGTGCTGAGCGGCCGATCTCCTGTATTCGCTTTTCAGCAGGCCAGTCGCTCAGCGCGGGACCGGGAAGCAAGTGGAGATCACTGTAGTAGAGGTGTAGTAGAGGTGTCTATACAGTGGTTTCCAGCTTCTAGGGACATCCGCCAGGTATGGTATATACATAGTTACATTGGCCCAGGATGGAACAAGGTGACTACATGCCTGGAATGCATCTTTAAAGCGATTTTATGCTGCCTTTCTGAAAAAAAATGAAGTCCCCGAAGACCTATTGCGTGTCCCAGAAGGTTGTGGGTGGTGGGGGCATTGGTGCTTCCAGTGGAGTACTGCGGCCATCTGACCGGAATTAGGAGTGGGTACCTTTTCAAAACCAGGCACCCCCCAAACATAGTGCCAAAACCAGAAGATGAGAGAGGGCATAAAGTGGAAATTCCCCTTTAGGGTGAAGTTCTGCTTTAATACACTGATCCTCTTGCATAAAGATTTAGGTGTTCCATATGTCAGGGATAGATAGATCCCAGGCGACATGTCACCTAGGCGACAAGAAAATGCGTCCTGGTGCCTGGTTTGCCACCCAAATCCATGTGTGCACCCTCCTGCTATGTATCCCGGGCTCCGCTTGCCCATCTGCGGACCTGGGACTTGAATAGCGGGTGCCGCTGGGTAGAGGAGAGGGAGGAGAGAGGACACACATCTGCCCTCCTTCCCTTCTAGTTGTTGACACAGAAGTCCCTGTTGACAGTTTCCCCAGCCATCAAGGCCTGGAGAGAATGTAATGCAGTGCGATGTGCAGTGGAGCACAGGGGAGACATGCGGGGTCTCATTAACCACGTCCCACCCACGCTATAGCTGAAAGACGGCTACAGCATGGGATAACTTTGTCGGGAGGGGCTCATATGGCGTCCTCCCGTGATCACGCTGCCTGCGTGCCCTGTGATGGCTTCGGACTCAGCTGATCACAGATCGGGGTAAAGGGCCAATCACAGCGGCCCTTTACCATGTGATCACCTGTGTCCAATGACAGCTGATCAGGATGAAGACACAAGCCAGTTATCGGCTTTCCTTTCCTTATGCTGACAGCGCGAGGAGAGGAGAGCCGATAACCAGCTTGTGTTGAGGGATATCTACACTGATAATCGGGGCACTGTTTATCAGTGCAGTCCCAACAGCCACCACCAGTGTTGCCAATCGGTGCCTCCTCATCCGTGTCACCTATCAGTGCCCATTAGTACTGCCTACCAGTGCCCATTAGTGCCACCAATCAGTGCTTTTCAGTGCAGCCTCATCAATGCCCATCAGTGAAGCATAAAAATTACCTGTTTGCAAAATTTTATAACAAACCATGAAAAATAATTTTTTTTCCTTCAAAATTTTCGGTCTTTTTTTGTTTAGAAAAAATTATCCTCCAGATCTGTTCCAGATGCGTTTTTGAAGTGGTTCTTAATGTGTTCCAGGTGCTTTTTTTCCTCCCTTTTTTTTTTTTTTTCTCTTCCTGTTTTATTTTTATTTCACCGTTTTTGATGCGTTCCAGAGCGTTTCGATGCATTTTACCACATTCCATTAGGCTCGGTTCACACCTATGCAGTTTGCTTTTGATCTGTTTCTGCAGTGCTTTTTGCTGTGTGTTTTGCATTTTTTCCATACGCGATTTTTCCGCGATTTGCATTTTGCATATTTTAGCCTTCTTTCTTTTTTTTTTTTTTTTTTGCCCAATTTGTTGTTGGGCAGATTAACCACTTTCTGACCACGCTATAGCCAAATGACGAATCGGTGTCCTAATTATCAGTGCAGTCCCAACAGTGCTGGCATTCTGTGCCCATCAGTGGCGTCTATCAGGGCAACCTCATCAATACCTCATCGGTGCAGCCTATTAATGCCCACCAGTGCCACCTCATCAGTTCCCATCAGTGCAGCCTATCATTGCCCATCAGTGAAGGAGAAAAATGACCTGTTTGCAACATTTTAGAACAAATTCTGAAAAACAGTTTTTGTTTTTTCTTTCAAAATTTTAGGTCTTTATTTGTGTATTTAGCAAAAAATAAAACCCCCAGTGGTGATTAAATGCCACCAAAAGAAAGCTCTATTTGTGTGGAAAAAAATGATTAAAAATGTCATATGGGTACAGCGTAGCATGACCGCTCAATTGTCATTCAAAGTGTGACAGCTCTGAAAGATGAAAATTGGCCTGGGCAGGAAAGGGGGTGAATGTGCCCGGTAGGCAAGTGGTTAACCACTTCAGCCCCGGACCAATTTTGCAGCCAAAGGACCAGCCCCCTTTTTGCGATTCGGCACTGCGTCGCTTTAACTGACAATTGCGTGGTCGTGCGACGTGGCTCCCAAACAAAATTGACGTCCTTTTTTCCCCACAAATAGAGCTTTCTTTTGGTGGTATTTGATCGCCTCTGCGGTTTTTATTTTTTGAGCTATAAACCAAAAAGAGCGTCAATTTTGAAAAAAAACGCATTCTTTTTTAATTTTTGCTATAATAAATATTCCCCCAAAAATATATAAAAAAACATATTTTTTTCCTCAGTTTAGGTCGATACGTATTCTTCTACATATTTTTGGTAAAAAAAAATCGCAATAAGCGATTATTGATTGGTTTGCGCAGAAGTTATAGCGTTTACAAGATAGGGGATAGTTTTATAGCATTTTTATTAATAATTTTTTTTTATTAGTAATGGCGGCGATCAGTGATTTTTATTGTGACTGCGACATTATGTTGGACACATCGGACATTTTGACACATTTTTGGGACCATTGTCATTTATACAGCAATCAATGCTATTTAAATGCACTGATTCCTGTGTAAATGACACTGGCAGTGAAGGGGTTAACCACTAGGTGGCAGTGTAGGGGTTAAGTATGCCTAGAGGTGTGTTTCTTACTGTGGGGGGGGCGTGGCTGTCAGCTAGTGAATGCTGATCTCTGCTCCAATCACAGGGAGCAGAGATCGGCGTCACTAGTTGCTAGGCAGAATAGGGAGATGCTGGTTATTTCCGCATCTCCCCGTTCAGCCTTCCCGTGAGACGATCGCGGGTGTCCCCGCGGCGATCGAGTCCGCGGGACCCGCGTCCGGCCTCCGGCGCGCGCCCGATGGCGCAGCGGCATCTTAAAGGGGATGTATTTATACGCCCTTATGCTTGTCCGTGCCATTCTGTCGGCGTATATCGTCGCACGCCAGTCGGTAAGCGGTTAAGTGGTTAAACTTCCTGCATTTACACTGTTAAAAACTTGGCAGACTGCCTGTGTTTTTTTTTTTTTTTTTTCTTTACACACAAGTTTATCCCTTTGATCTAAGAAGGAAGCGTTAGTTACAATGTTTCATGTTAAAAACTTGGCAGACTGCCCGGATGTTTTCTTTTTGACAGCAGAGTGAGCAGATAAGTCTCTCGACTTGTTATATGAAAGAATCGGCAAACTCTGCAATAGAGATCGTCAGGGGGGGGGGTTGAATCGAGATCACGATTTTTTTTAACGATTAATTGTGCAGCTCTATCACATAGGGGACTTTTAGTTCTACGTTTTACCATTACAGTGAGTGAGCGCTATTCCTGTTTGGGGAAATTATATATTTATTGTTACTACATTCATCCCCTGTTTGCAAAATGAACATGAAATTATGGAAGATATGAGTTACCGTATTTATCGGTGTATAACACGCACTTTTTTCCCCTTAAAATCAGGAGAAAATCGTGGGTGCGTGTTATACGCCGATCCGCGCCCATCTCCCGCTGATTTTTTGTGAGGGGAGCGAGCGGAGCCGATATACCGAAAGCCGCGTGTATTTTCGGCTAGTCTCGGCTCCTCTCGCAGTCCCGCCCACTCCCACTGATTGCGAGAGGAGCCGAGCGCCGACAACATACAGAAATCCGAGTTCGGCTATTTTCGGCTCTTCACGCAGTCCCGCCCCTGACTGCGAGCAGAGCTGAGACTAGCCGAACTCAGATTTCTGTATGTTGTCGGCGCTCGGCTCCTCTCGCAATCAGTGGAGGTGGGCGGGACTGTGAGAGGAGCCGGCCCGAAACTAGCCGAAAATACACGCGGCTTTCGATATGTCACGCGGCGCTCTTCCTCTCTACTCGGCGCTAATTTTAAATCAAGCTGCACTGGGCAAGGCTGCAAAGGCACTGGGCAAGGCTGCACTGGGCAGATGGAAAGCACTGGGTAAGGCTGCAAAGGCACTGGGCAAGGCTGCACTGGGCAAGGCTGCACTGGGGCAAGGCTGCAAAGGCACTGGGCAAGGCTGCACTGGGCAAGGCTGCACTGGCAAGGCTGCACTGGGCAAGGCTGCAAAGGCACTGGGCAAGGCGGCACTGGGTAAGGCTGCAAAGGCACTGGGCAAGGCTGCACTGGACAAGGCTGCAATGATGGGCATTTAAATGTAAGTTTTTTTCCTTAAACTTCCCTCCTAAAAAATTTTTTCCTTAATATTCCCTCCTAAACTTGGGGTGCGTGTTATACGCCGATAATACGGTATGTAATACAACGGTCTGATCACAACCCAGAGTGTTGTTGAAGCTCCTTCTTTTTCTTTTTTACCCTTTTAATAACAATGTGGGCTCACAATGTAAAGTCTGAAAAGTTGTGAGGATAAAAGCTGGCAGATGCATCACCAGTAAAAGTGAGGGAACGTCGTCGATGTCTTGGTGACAGATGGCGGGCGTATTACACTAAGCATGCAGCAGCCCGTAGTGTGTGCAATCGGTAACAGATGGAAAGCAATCTTGCGTGGAATACTGACAGGATAAGGCAGGTGGGGGTTGGGTTGGGGGGGGGGGGGGGTTTTGCAGAACACAGAATTTACACGCAGGACATGAAAATAAAGTCATACCAGATCTCCATACTCGCTTTATTCAGTTCTTGATCATTGCTTATTTTTTCTGGTCTTGCCAAAATAAAAAATAAATAACCTTGTACTTTTTTATTCCTTTAAAATTTATGTAAACCCTCTCATTTTTTTTTCCCTTAATCAACTTTATTGCTATCCCAAGGGATGAACAACATCCCCTGTGATAGCATGGGCAGTGACAGGCCCTGATTATCAGCCCCGATTGTCCTGATTTATCAATGCAGTCCCAACAGTGCCCGCCATTGCTGGCAATCAGTGCTGCCCATCAGTGCCTCCTCATCAATGTCACCTATCAGTAGACATGTGCAATTCGTTTATTTATTATTTTCGTTTTTCGTATTTTTTTTCGTTTTTTTCGTTTTTTTTTTTCGTACGAATGAACGAATCGTTCGAATCGAACGAATCCGAAAAACAACGAAAATCCGAAAAAAACTACTTAGAAACAACGAATGTACGAATGAAGAAATTCCGAAAAACGAAAACAGGAACAACGAAAATGAACGAAAAAATTCATACATTCGTAACTTTTTTTTATTGAATTGGTAATTTTCCGTCTCTTACAATGGCGCTGCTTAACGTGCTTCGAATGGATTGAACAAAAAAATTCGTACATTCGTAACTTTTTTTTTCGATTCGTAACTTTTTTGTTTCGATACGTAAATTATTAAAATGTAATAATAGCATACACATTATATAAAATTATGAATTATGCTCCGATTACGAATCCACGAATGTACGAATAAATACGAATTTCGAATAAACGAAAATTAAACTAGCGAAAAAACGAATCAACGAAAAATAACTCTTACGAATGTACGAATCGTTACGAATACGAACACCGACGACTTACGAATTTACGAATCGTTTGGAATCAACGGAAACGAAAAAAACGAAACGAAAATAAACAAATTTTTTTTGTTGTGCACATGTCTACCTATCAGTGCCCACCAGTGCAGACTCATCAGCCCACATCAGTGAAAAAACAAAAAAAAAAATTACCTGTTTGCAATGGAAAATCCAAGGGTATTGCCTCTATAGGTTAATGAGATAAAGAGTAGTGGGTACCATCATCCTGTAATGATATAGTAAGGAAGAGGGGGGGTTGGACAAGGTTTGCAGTGGAGAGATCTGGGGTCTTTGGGACCCTATATCTTACCTCTGACCTCCAAATCATCAGACAAAAGCGGTTTGATCTGATGCTTTCACAAGGGCTTGTTTACGTGAGACCGAAACCAGAAGTGATGAAATCCTTGGCGCTTCCGGTTTCTGACATCATAGTGGGAGGAACGACATCAGTTCCTCTCACGGTGTTCCAGGAAGCGGATACCGACGGTCGCATCTTTACCGGACTTCCTGATTGGACAGGAGAGATTGGTAAAGTAGCAGGGCAGGGGGTTTGGTTTGGGGGGGGGGGGGGTGACCCCGGGGTGAGCCCATTATGACACCATTCCGATACTTGTAAAATGTGGTGGTTAAAACATGTTTTTTTTTTTTTTTCTCCTTTCTGTAAATGTTTTAAACCCTTTTTATTTTTATATATATTTATATATATATTTTGTGTGTGTATGTATGTACAGGGGCGGACTGACAACTCATTGGGCCCCCGGGCAATAGTAGATTATGGGGCCCCCAGGCAATCAAAGATTATGGGGCCACACAGTATACACACACACAGTATTCACAGACATTTTTCTATTGGCTGAGAAGGTACTGGAGAGGTGGAGCAGCTATAATCTCTGGATTTTTACACCAAAAGGATGTCGGTAAGGGACATTTCAGAGACAGATGTAAAAAAAAACAGATTTTTACGTACTGTCCCTGGTTTTACTGAGGCTGGCATCCCTGATGGGGCCCCCGGGCAGTGCCCGAGGGACCGAATGATCAGTCCGCCCCTATGTGTGTGTGTGTGTGTATATAATGTGTGTATGTAGGTAGGTATGTCAGTGTTTTTCAACCGGGGTGCTGCGGCACTCTGAGGTCCCGTGACGAGTCCCTAGGGGTGCCGCAGCAAGAGCCCAATCTGAGTGCTCCTCTATTAGCTCCTGTGCTACATGAAGGAGACCGCATGGTTAACTCATGTGTACAGAGGCAGCAAGCTATCCGGTTATGACAGGCTCTCTTTATGGAGACATCAGGGGATCATCAGGACATCAGGACATCATTAGACCCCTGTACTCCACTGCAGCTAATGCAGCACAGATCATGATCCATTAGCTGCTCCCCCAGCTAGCGCAGCCAGAGAATGACCGCTCCATATCGGGAACTGCCGTGATACAGGTCACTTCCTGGTTCATTCACAAGAGGGAGGATCAGCGAACAGATAGTCGCTGAGCTCCCCACGCCCTGTATGGCGACACCCGCCATGGGCCCGCAGGTGTATAAAATGCGAAGCGATTTTATAACTTTTTTGAAATGTGTTTTTCTGGATATTTTTTGTTATTCTGTCTCTCACTGTTAAAATGAACCGACCATTACAATTATAGACTGATTATTTCTTTGTTAGTGGGCAAACGTACAAAACCAGCAGGGGGTCAAATAATTTTTTCCCTCGCTGTATAGATCAGGTGTCCCCCATCGGAGTGCCCCTGTAGATCGGGTGTCCCCCATCGGAGTGCCCCTGTAGATCGGGTGTCCCCCTGTAGATCGGGTGTCCCCCTGTAGATCGGGTGTCCCCATGTAGATCGGGTGTCCCCCATCGGAGTGCCCCTGTAGATCAGGTGCTCCTCATTGGGAGTGCCCCTGTAGATCAGGTGCTCCTCATTGGGAGTGCCCCTGTAGATCAGGTGCTCCTCATTGGGAGTGCCCCTTTACAACAGGTGCTCCTCCATTGGGAGTGCCCCTTTACAACAGGTGCTCCTCCATCGGGAGTGCCCCCATAGACCAGGTGTCCCCATCATAGTGACAGTAGTGCAGTAGGTATCTAGTGCTGCAGACTGATGGTCCGAACAGCAGTGTGTCACTCGGTCTGGGTCTGGACCGTGGTCTGCAATTAATAAAGACTTACCTAAGGTAATACTTGCATGAGGAAGGAGGAGCACCCGGTGTCCGAAATAACGCGACTCTCCATGGGAGAACGCCATTGTTCATTGAATGCATAAATACGTACAGATCGAGCCAACGCGTTTCAGGGGAATTGCCTCCCCTTTCTTCAGGGCTGTTGGTGCATGCTCATGGAAGGGGGTGGGCTCCAAATGGGGTCCCAAATTTCAGAAAGTGTAGTTTGGCAGAGTGCCAGCTTTGGACTGGTGCAGAGGTGGCACCTTAACCACTTGCTGACCGCGTACTTGTAGTTTTACCGCTACTGTGCAGTATATATACAATATCTCACAAAAGTGAGTACACCCCTCACATTTTTGGAAATCTTTTCATGTGACAACACTGAAGAAATGACACTTGTCTACAATGTAAAGTAGTGAGTGTACAGCTTGTATAACAGTGTAAATTTGCCGTCCCCTCAAAATAACTCAACACACAGCCATTAATGTCTAAACCACTGGCAACAAAAGTCAGTACACCCCTAAGTGAAAAATGTCCAAATTGGGCCAAATTAGCCATTTTTCCTCCCCGATGACTCGTTAGTGTTACAAGGTCTCGGGTGTGAATGGGGAGCCGGTGTGTTAAATTTGGTGTTATCGCTCTCACTCTCTCATACTGGTCACTGGAAGTTCAACGTGGCACCTCATGGCAAAGAATTGATTTTTTTTTATTATAAAACGAAATGTAGTGACTTCCGACTACAAAATCCGTCAGTTTTTTTTCCGACAGATTTTGTCCGAAACTGGTGTTGCATTCACACGGTCGGACAAAGTTGTTGGAAAATCCGATCGTTTGGAACGTGGTGACGTCGCAGAGGCTACTAGCCAATAGCTTTGGTCTCGTAATTTGATAGAGCCCACACACGATCGGATTTTGTTGTCGGAAAATTTGAGCCCGCTAGAGCCCACACACGATCGGATTTTCCGACAACTTAATCCGATCGGACTTTCTCCATCGAAATATCCGACCGTGTACGGGAAATTACAGTAAAAATTCTGGATAACCAGCACAGAGTACTTCCTGGTCTCGGCCGTGACCTAGGAAGTGATGAGACCTGACTTGTCCCTGACGCGTTGCATCACTGCTCACGTGACTTCATCAAATTCCAGTATATATCCCATATTTTGTAAACGCCATAACTTTTGCGCAAACCAATCAATATGCGCTTATTGGGATTTTTTTTTTTTTTTAACCAAAAACATGTAGCGGAAAACATATTGGCCTAAATTGATGAAGAAATTATTTTAGTTTTAGTTTTTTTTTTTATTGTTCTATTTTTTTAATATGTTGTAGAGCAGAAAGTAAAAAATATATATTTTTTTTTTTTTCAGATTTGCTTTTTTTTTTCTGTCATATATATATATTATATTATATATATATATTTATAGCACAAAAAATAAAAAAAAAAACGCAGTGGTGATTAAATACTACCAAAACAAATCTCTATTTGTCGGGGGGGGATGATTTAAATTTATTTTGTGTACAGCATCACATGACCGTGCAATTGCCAGCTAAAGTAGCGCAGTGCTGAATAGCAAAAAATGGCCTGGTTATGAAGGGGGGGGGGGGGGGGTAAAACTTCCAGTGGTTAAAGTAGGAAGTGCGTTACTGGCGGGATCACCAGGTAAAGTAACAATTTATTGTGATACTTTGACTATTTCTATGTCAGGCAGTGTTTGTAGGTACATTAGAGAACTGGCTGTGGCCTGTAGAAGGAAAGCTCTGGGCCCCTCGCGTGCCATTCAGTAAATAGACTGACTCTCGGATAAACCATCTTTCCAATGGCTGTCTGGCTCCTGATTGGACCAGGGAGATAATGTATTATTTTTGCCCCATTATCTGTTCCGTCCTGAGTTTGCGGTGAAATCAGCAAAGCCGGAGACACAAACATTGTAAATTATTAATGCTAATTATCGTAACCTTAGATTAGACCTTTTATACCAGCGCCTGTCCGACTCCTCCCTTTTCCAGTGAATGACTCCCGTACCGCACATACGCCGGACAAAAGAGATCAGATCTGGGATCAGCCGGAGCGATTAAGTGCATTTGATCTCATAAATGATGCAACAGCATCATTAACACAGCAAAAAATCTCTTTAACTACTTCAATACCGGGGGGGGGGGGGGGCACTTCCTCCCTTCCTGCCCAGGCCAATTTTCAGCTTTCAGCGCTGTCGCTTTTTAAATGGAAATTGCGCGGTCCTGCAGCGCTGTACCCAAACAGAATTTTTATAATTCTGTTCCCACAAAAAAAGCTTTATTTTAATGGCATTTGATCACCACTGGGGTTTTTTATTTTTATTTTGCTAAACAAATTAAAAAAAGACAGAAAATTCTGAAAAAAAAAAAAGGTTTTCTTCGCTTCTGTTTTATACATTTTTTTTTAGGGCTGTTACTGATTAAAATTTTCTTGTTCGATTTATCGACTAATTTTCGATTAATTATAATGCACATACAGATCCAACTACTTTTAGCTGATCTCCTTGCATTGCAGCTCTGCATTAGTCAGTGGTAAATGTGGTATACACTATATACAATCACCCGACACTAGTTAGTTCCCACAATCCATGACTTAACTTCACAGTTCACACAAATACGTTTTAAATTCAAACTGTAGCACTGACGTAAGTCATTTTTTTTTTTTTCCCACAGTAGCGTGACGATCCCTCCACCTCCGGTCTAACTAATCACTCCACCTTTAGGCCCCTTTCACACTTATTATCGCGATTTTGCCGCAATTCGCAGCCACGATTTTTGCTGCGATTTCAAGGAATGTCTGTGTAAGTGGCATCAAAATCGGACCGAAGTAGTGCAGGGACTACTTTGAAGTCGGAACGACTTGAAGTCGTACTAATATGAATGGCTGTCATTGGAAATCATGGGGAACGACTTGTCATGCTACTTTGCAGTCCCAAATCGTGGGACAAGTCGTATAAGTGTGAAAGGGGCCTTATGGCATGGAGCCCTGTGCAAACAGCCGGTCATGCCAGCGGGTATCAAAAGGGTATAACATGGACCATAAACTTCTCTCACGTCTCCTTAGATCTCAGCAAGGACGCAGGTCATGGGTAGAAAGAAAAGATCTCAGTGCTCACCGCTTAAGTATAAGATTTAATTTTTTGTGTTCAAACACAAACTACTAACATAAAGATGATAAAAACACAGCATGTAAAGCCGACAATCGTGTTAGTTCCGTAGGGCGGCAGCGGGTGACTTAATGCGTAGCTCCACCCCCGTTCAATCAAAAAAATTTACGAGGAATTAATATTTAATTTCCACAGCCCTAATTTTTTTAAATAAATACGTTTTCTCCTTCGCTGATGCGGCGGCGCTGATATGCAGCACTGATGGGCACTGAAAGGCTGCACTGATGGGTACAGATAGGCGGCACTGGGCACCGATGGGTGGCACTGATGGGCATCACTGATAAGGAGGCATTGGCAGGCATTACTGATGGGCACTGATTGGCATCATTTGTAGACACAGATAGGCATCCCTGGTGGCCATGGGTGGCATACCTGGTGGGCATACCTGGTGGTGGGCATCGCTGGTGGTCGTATGTGGGCATCCTCGGGGGGGGGGGGGTGGGCTGCCCACATAGGACCACCAGGGATGCCCACCACTGATGACCACCAGGTATGCCACCCATGGCCACCAGGGGTGGGCTGCGCTGATAATCAAAGCAGACCCCCCCCCCTGTTAGGAGAGCAGCCGATCGCCTCTCCTCTAGTCGCGTCTGCAGACTCGATCTCCTAAATGAATCTCATTATTTTATCTTCAATAAAGTAATTATCACTGCTTTGTACCTGGGAGTGCGGTCATCCTTTCTTGGACCGTTGGCTCTTATTCAGGCTGCGGACTGGACCTGCACCACAAGGTTGAAGGGAACAGTCATTCCCACCTGGAGCGGCACAGCTCTGTCTTGTATCAGTTATTTTGGACGCTGCCCGAGGACCCGGTGCCAGTAGGGGGCCCCATGGCGCTCGCCTTCATCCCATTATACTCAGGGAAGCTATCCGCAATGTAGCCGGGTCTAAGGCCCCATGCACACGAGACGCTGTTAAACGCGCGTTCAGAGGCAGTTGGACACTTTTTTCAACTGCCCCTGAACGCATGCAATGTTATCCTATGTGTCCATGTACACAGTCTCTTGTTTTTTCCCGTTTTTATGCAGTTGCGTTTAACCTCCGTTTTTCCAGAAGCAAAAAAAATGCGTTCAGACACTTTGCTTTTCCACGTTTCAGATGCAAAACGCAGCTAAACGCGGCTAAACGCAGGCACCTGCATTTAGCCGCGTTTGCGTTTATAAGCCTTTTTAAAAGGAACCCAATTTTTTGGACCAGAAAACTCAGAAATATGATGGTAAACCATAAAAAATACTAGAAAAATTGGTTTAAAATGTCGTAATTAGTTTAGATAGTTCATAGAGCGTATATACTCACTGATGCATACATGTTTGTGACATTCGCTGTGCCATCAACGGATGGGTCCAATATCGACAAGCTCTGATTCTGGACCTCTCATGCAAATTTGCGACGACGTTGCTGCCTCATCAAGAGCGACATCAGGAGCATTTCCTGACATATATTCAATATGGGATCCATTTACAAAAAAAAACACAGAAAGAGAGGCAAATGCAAGTGTAAAACGGCTCTCTCTGCTGCTCACAAAACGGCAGAAATAGTTAATAATACATGCTTTCTGAGCTTGGGGAGGGTCTATATGATGTTATCTTTACAAATGCTTATGGACGCAAACGCAGCTAAACGCGTCTAAACGCGACATGAAAACACAGCAAAACGCGCGTTTTTAAAAGCAGGTTTCTGCTTTTTAAAACATGTGTTCAGCAGAGTTTGTATGTAGTTGCAGACTATTTGGTGTGAGCTGGAGCGGGCACGGGGGAGAGGAATACACAGCAGCAGCTCCGAGCTTGTGTTGCGCTTTGCTACAGATAGTAAATGATAGGAGAGCGCACAGCTTTTCAGATTTGATGGAACAAACCGCAAGCGGGAAGAAAAGTCAAAGTCTGTAAAGCTCTCTGCTCTGCTTTTTGTATGACGGCTCTGACTTGCTGACATCCTTAGAAGAGCCGTGATTGGTAATCGCTGTTTATCTGCAGCAAGGCGCAGTGTCTGATTGCTTTCTTCCTCAACTTTTGCTTCTGCTCACTGTCTTCAGAGAAAGGGAGTCCGAAAAAAAAACGATCGGCTTTCTGTATGCAGGAACCGCAATGACAGGCTGAAGTTGGCGGAGGAGCTGTGATTGTTCACCATTTTGCTTTTCTGCTGCAAGGAAATGCTACACTGCTGCCTTCCTCCATCCTTGCCTAAAGCTTATATGAATTCTTTCCTCTGCTCACTGTCTTCATGATTTACTTACACTGAGCATGAAAAGCAACTTGCTATGTGCTTGCTGACCGAGGCGTAACTAGAATCTTCAGGGCTCAGGTGCAAGAAACCATGAAGGGCCCCACTGACCCCCCAGCCTGGGCCCTTTCCACTGATCCCAGGGCCCTTTATTGTGATCCCACAGCGGGACCCTTTCAGGTGTTCTGCAGTGGGCCTCCTTCCTGGCGACTGCGGGCCCTCCCACGGTGGCAAAACGCCAGAGCCTGGTCACATGTGTGACCTTTGCAACCCTGGTAGTTCCACCGCTGTCATTAGGACTGTGAATGGTGTCAGACAGTAGGGCAGTGGACGGTGTCGGCAGGGCAGTGGACGGTGTCGGCAGGGCAGTGGACGGTGTCGGCAGGGCAGTGGACGGTGTCGGCAGGGCAGTGGACGGTGTCGGCAGGGCAGTGGACGGTGTCGGCAGGGCAGTGGACGGTGTCGGCAGGGCAGTGGACGGTGTCGGCAGGGCAGTGGACGGTGTCGGCAGGGCAGAGGACGGTGTCGACAGGGCAGAGGACGGTGTCGGCAGGGCAGTGGACGGTGTCGGCAGGGCAGTGGACGTTGTCGGCAGGACGTTGTCGGCAGGGCAGAGGACGTTGTCGGCAGGGCAGAGGACGTTGTCGGCAGGGCAGAGGACGTTGTCGGCAGGGCAGAGGACGTTGTCGGCAGGGCAGAGGACGTTGTCGGCAGGGCAGAGGACGTTGTCGGCAGGGCAGTGGACGTTGTCGGCAGGGCAGTGGACGTTGTCGGCAGGGCAGTGGACGCAGGGGGCAGTGGACGGTGTCGGCAGGGGGCAGTGGACGGTGTCGGCAGGGCGGAGTCGGCAGGGCAGAGGGCGGTGTCGGCAGGGCAGAGGGCGGTGTCGGCAGGGCAGAGGGCGGTGTCGGCAGGGCAGAGGGCGGTGTCGGCAGGGCAGAGGGCGGTGTCGGCAGGGCAGTGGACGGTGTCGGCAGGGGGCAGTGGACGGTGTCGGCAGGGGGCAGTGGACGGTGTCGGCAGGGCAGAGGGCGGAGTCGGCAGGGCAGAGGGCGGTGTCGGCAGGGCAGAGGGCGGTGTCGGCAGGGCAGAGGGCGGTGTCGGCAGGGCAGTGGACGCAGGGGGCAGTGGACGGTGTCGGCAGGGCAGTGGACGGTGTCGGCAGGGGGCAGTGGACGGTGTCGGCAGGGCAGAGGGCGGTGTCGGCAGGGCAGAGGGCGGTGTCGGCAGGGCAGAGGGCGGTGTCGGCAGGGCAGTGGACGTTGTCGGCAGTTTATTTTTGTTAGTTTTTTACCATTTTATTATTATTATTAGTTTTTTTTTAGGAGCCCCCTTGGGGGGGGGGGGGGGGCGGGCTTTGGTGATATGTTAGGGGGGGTCTAAATAGACCTCTGATGTTTCACCTTTGAGCCAGAGAAAGGAGATTGAGGACACTGTCCTCAATCTGCATCTCTGCAGCCTAAGCTGCACTGAATGAATAGATGGGAATAGCTCTGTTCCGAGCTCCCCCTTCATTCACACGCCGAAGCATAGTCAACAGTTATGAATGGACAGAGGAGCGAACAGTACCAACCACTCACTGTATCCACCGATTTCTTCCACCGATACCAATCATGGGATACTATTCCTCCTACTAATAGGGGCACTACTACTCCTCCTCCTATTGACCACCAACCCTGAGGCCATATTTATTGTTACTGATGCCGCGCCTGGGATTTTTTCTGCCCCCGCTGGCCACAATCCGGCCCCCCTAAAATCTAAAGGACAATAAACTGGCCCTTTGTTTGAAAAGTTTGGAGAACCCCCTGGTCAGGTGGAAGCATTAGGGTGGCTGCGCTGCCACCCGATTGCTTCTGCACACCCCTGTTGACGGCACCCCTAGTCTTTTAGATTCTGTCTCGTTAAAGGGAACCAGTCATCAAAAAATCATCACTTGGAGGACTCTTCAGTCCCCTATGTGATGGGGGGGGGGGGGGGTGAAAAAATATTTTATTTTAGTTGCCTAGGTGAATGCAGCATCTGTCCCCCGCCACACAACGATGCCTTACTTTGACAGGTATTCGCTCCCCCCCCCCCCCGTGAAAATGTGGCAGCGGGGGGGGGGGAGTGTGCGGACAAGTGGAGCTTCCAATCTTGGGTGGAACTCCGCTTTACTTTACACCCAAGCACATAAAATCCCCCCCCCCCCAAAAAAAAGTTGAGGCCCCTTCACCCCCACATATACGAACGAATGTAAACGCACATGGCGGGAGGTGCCTATGCGTGAAAACACTTTTTGCGATACACATATTACATATGGCCGTGCACGCCGGAGTGAGAGCAATAATTCTAGCATCAGACCTCTTCTGTAACCCTAAACTGATGACCTATAGGAGGCTTTTAATGCGTTGCCTATAGAAAATATTGGGTACTGAAATTTGTTGCCATTTCACGGACGCGCACAAATTTAAAGCGGTAGTAAGCCTTAGAACCTAGCCCTCCAGCCGCACGCTGTTACCGCTAAAGGCGCCTCCATTATCAGCCGTCTTCCTTCCGGGTTCACGGGCTCCGGCTGTGTGACTGGCCGGAGCCGCGATGACGTCACTTGTCATGCGTGTGGGAGCCACCTTTAGCCACACAAGACTCAGAAGGAACAGCATTTGGTTTGCTGTTCAGAGCGCAACGTGTCTGTGACGTCACCGGCTGCATCTACAGTAAATATCTCCTAAATGGTGCACACTTAGGCGATCCTTACAGAACCTATACCAGTGATGGAGAACCTCGGCACCGCAGATGTTTTGGAACTACGTTTCCCATGATGCTCATCTACACTGCAGAGTGCCAGAGCATCATGGGAAATGTATTTCCAAAACATCTGTGGTGCCGAGGTTCGCCATCACTGGCCTATAGGTAAAATGTATGCATGAGTTTACTCCCACTTTAAGGTCTGACATGTTGGGTATCTATTTATTCAGCTTTTATATTTTACCAACAATTTATTGGGTTTGTGTGCCCTAAAACTTACTTCAGTGTATTTCTTAGACCTTTGCGGTAATATCGTGTGACATAATAAATTACCTCTATTTTATTCTGCTTTTTGAAAATATATCATGTTTTGGGGGGGGGGGGGGGGTTAATCTTCAAGCCTAAAATTATCTTTTTAAGCATATGTGCAGAAAATGTATACAGTATCTCACAGAAGTTAGTACACCCCTCATATTTTTTTTAAATATTTTTACCAGGTGAGGAG
>CM053036.1:9755894-9783394 GCA_028564925.1 Lithobates sylvaticus | reverse complement strand
TTGCATTTCACAAACCGCTGCACAAATATTGTGTGGCATAAAAAATTTCAATGACCACCATTTTATTCTCTAGGATCTCTGCTAAAATAAATACAATTAAAAAAATACAAAATGTTTGGAGGTTCTAAGTAAATTTCTATTTACAAAAAAAAAAAATACAGATTTTTACCAGCCCCCGCCCCCCCCCCCCACCACATCTCTCCTCCAGGCTGGCAAGATTGAGATAAAAAAAAAAAAAAAAAGACTGATCTCTTTCTTTCTAGCCGAGATCTCGGCTTTGTTTATTTCCGCCACTTTCTCTTTTATTTTAATTTTTTTTTTTACTTTTATTCATGTTACAAGGAATGTAAACTTCCCCTGTAATAGAAATAAAGGATGACAGGTCCTCTTTATGGAGAGATCTGGGGGTCAAAAAGTCTCCAAATCTCTTCTTTACATTTTTAAAAGCAATGGAAAATTATTATTATTATTATTATTTTAATTTTTTATTTATTTTTTTGGCTTTAAAAAAAAATTTCTTTATGCCCGAGAACAGTAAGTGACGTTGGAGGTCGCTCCAGTCCTCCAAGGGCATAGAGCTGAGTGGGGGGGGGGGGGCCCATCTTGCCCTCACTCGACTTCTGTCCTAGTCATCAGCCGGCTCGGATCGCTTCTGGGTTTACCAAAAGCTTCGGAAAATGGTGAGGGGGGGGGGGGGCAGTTTACCTCTCCCGCCACCTCTAAAAGTGATTGGGGGCGACCTCTCTTGCCACCTCTAAAAGTGATTTGGGGGCGCCCTCTCCGGCCACCTCTAAAAATGATTGGGAGCGACCTTTCCCGCCACCTCTAAAAGTGATTGGGGGCGCCCTCTCCCGCCACCTCTAAAAGTGATTGGGGGCGACCTCTCCCCTCACCTCTAAAAGTGATTGGGGGGGTGACTTCTCCCGCCACCTCTAAAAGTGATTGGGGGGGTGACTTCTCCCGCCACCTCTAAAAGTGATTGGGGGGGTGACTTCTCCCGCCACCTCTAAAAGTGATTGGGGGGGTGACTTCTCCCGCCACCTCTAAAAGTGATTGGGGGGCCCCCTCTCCCACCACCTCTAAAAGTGATTGGGGGGACGCCCTCTCCGGCCACCTCTAAAAGTGATTGGGGGGTGACTTCTCCCGCCACCTCTAAAAGTGATTGGGGGGCCCCCTCTCCCACCACCTCTAAAAGTGATTGGGGGGACGCCCTCTCCGGCCACCTCTAAAAGTGATTGGGGGGGTGACCTCTCCCGCCACCTCTAAAATTGATTGGGGGGGCGCCCTCTCCTGCCACCTCTAAAAGTGATTGGGGGGCGACCTCTCCGGCCACCTCTAAAAGTGATTGGGGGGTGACCTCTCCCGCCACCTCTAAAATTGATTGGGGGGGCGCCCTCTCCTGCCACCTCTAAAAGTGATTGGGGGGGCAACCTCTCCCGCCACCTCTAAAAGTGATTGGGGGGGCAACCTCTCCCGCCACCTCTAAAAGTGATTGGGGGGCAACCTCTCCCGCCACCTCTAAAAGTGATCGGGGGGGCGACCTCTCCCGCCACCTCTAAAATTGATTGGGGGGGCGCCCTCTCCTGCCACCTCTAAAATTGATTGGGGGGGCGACCTCTCCCGCCACCTCTAAAAGTGATTGGGGGCGACCTCTCCCCTCACCTCTAAAAGTGATTGGAGGGCGACCTCTCCCGCCACCTCTAAAAGTGATTGGGGGCGACCTCTCCCCTCACCTCTAAAAGTGATTGGGGGCGACCTCTCCCGCCACCTCTAAAAGTGATTGGGGGCGACCTCTCCCGCCACCTCTAAAAGTGATTGGGGGGCGACCTCTCCCCTCACCTCTAAAAGTGATTGGGGGGTGACCTCTCCCGCCACCTCTAAAAGTGATTGGGGGGCGACCTCTCCCGCCACCTCTAAAAGTGATTGGGGCGACTTCTCCCCTTACCTCTAAAAGTGATTGAGGGGTGACCTCTCCCGCCACCACTAAAAGTGATTGGGGGGGTGACCTCTCCCGCCACCTCTAAAAGTGATTGGGGGGCGACCTCTCCCCTCACCTCTAAAAGTGATTGAGGGGTGACCTCTCCCTCCACCTCTAAAAATGATTGGGGGGGCGCCCTCTTCCGCCACCTCTAAAAGTGATTGGGGGCGACCTCTCCCCTCACCTCTAAAAGTGATTGGGGGGAGACCTCTCGCGCCACCTCTAAAAGTGATTGGGGGGCGACCTCTTCCACCACCTCTAAAAGTGATTGGGGGGCGACCTCTCCCCTCACCTCTAAAAGTGATTGGGGGGGCGCCCTCTTCCGCCACCTCTAAAAGTGATTGGGGGCGACCTCTCCCCTCACCTCTAAAAGTGATTGGGGGGCGACCTCTCGCGCCACCTCTAAAAGTGATTGGGGGGCGACCTCTTCCACCACCTCTAAAAGTGATTGGGGGGCGACCTCTCCCGCCACCTCTAAAAGTGATTGGGGGGCGACCTCTCCCGCCACCTCTAAAAGTGATTGGGGGGCGCCCTCTCCGGCCACCTCTAAAAATGATTGGGGGCGACCTCTCCGGCCACCTCTAAAAGTGATTGGGGGGCGCCCTCTCTGGCCACCTCTAAAAGTGATTGGGGGGCGCCCTCTCTGGCCACCTCTAAAAGTGATTGGGGGGCGCCCTCTCTGGCCACCTCTAAAAGTGATTGGGGGGCGCCCTCTCTGGCCACCTCTAAAAGTGATTGGGGGGCGCCCTCTCTGGCCACCTCTAAAAGTGATTGGGGGGCGCCCTCTCTGGCCACCTCTAAAAGTGATTGGGGGGCGCCCTCTCTGGCCACCTCTAAAAGTGATTGGGGGGCGCCCTCTCTGGCCACCTCTAAAAGTGATTGGGGGGCGCCCTCTCTGGCCACCTCTAAAAGTGATTGGGGGGCGCCCTCTCCGGCCACCTCTAAAAGTGATTGGGGGGGTGACCTCTCCTGCCATCTCTAAAAGTGATTCTGCGGCCGGGATCAATTGTGCCACCAAATCTCCGAAAGAACAAAAAGATTCCGGGGTTATGGCACCTAGTTAGGTGGTCGGCACGTTGGATGTACTTTATTGGAAAAACCCCAAAAAAACAGAGTTTTGAAGTTGTGTGACGTTCGTGCCCTCGCCTGCTCGGTTAGGGTGGTGATTATCTAAGTTCATATAATCGATGCGTTCCGCCTCCTCTCGGCCTGATTACATGGGTGGATTGTGCTCTGAACCCTCTCCAGCCTCCGCACGCTCCAATCTCCGCAATCAGCCTACTTTCTCCTAATGACATCCCTCTGAGACAATCCGCTTCCACCACCCACATGTTCTCCCTCAGCAAAAACGCTCCATCATAATGCCCTATACCGGCGCAAAGCGGGCAGCCGAGCAAATGTTGGAGCTCTTCGCCAGCCAATCCGTCTTTATGCTCCGACTTTCCTAACAAGCGGATAATCATACTGGGAGGTATGGAGAGAGGAGTGCAAGCTCCTGTGCACAGCTTCAGATTTCATGTCCTCTGCTGAACCGGGGGTGACGGAATGGGGGAAAGCGGGTTGCTGTGGGCAAATGACTCACGGCCACTTTATTAGGTACACCCCCGTTCGATTGCTTGGTAACACAAATTGCTTATCGGCCAATCACATGGCAGCAACTCAATGCATTTAGGCGTCTAGACGTGGTGAAGACGAATTGATGAAGTTTAAACAGAGCATCAGAATGGGGAAGAAAGGTGGATGTAAAGCGGACAAATACTGCAGCTGCTGACTTTTAAAATATGTACACTTACCTGTCCAGGGCGCCCGCGATGTCGGCACACCCCAAAGCCGATTTGTCCCTCGGCTGTCGGGTGCTGCCGCCACCATCTTCGGTAAAGGAATCAGAAACGCTGCACGTTCCCACTGGTCCCTGCTGTGCTCTGGGACCCGCGTGTCTCCCATAACACAGCGGAGGGGGGGGGGGGGGGGGCGAGAAGGCGCCGGAAGTGGCGTAGATACCTGCGGGTGGCTTGGGTATCTATGCCCGGAAGAGGAAGCAGAATACCTGTTTTAGACAGGTATCTGCTTCTCCCTCCCCCTGAAAGGTGCCAAATGTGACACCGGAGGGGGGGAGGGGCGGCGGAAAAGCAGAAGTTCCATTTTTGGGTGGAACTCCGCTTTAAGTGACCTTGAACGTGGCAGGGTTGGCATGGTGGCATTGGTGGCAGACGGGCTGGTCTGAGTATTTCTGAGATTTTCACACGCAACCATCTCTCGGGTTTACAGAGAATGGTGGGAAAAAGAGAAAATATCCAGTGAGTGGCAGTTGTGTGGAGGAAAATGCCTTGTTGATGTCAGAGGAGAATGGGCAGACTGGTTCCAGATGATAGAAAGGCAACAGTAACTCAAATAACCACTCGTTACATCCAAGGTATGCAGAATACTATCTCTGAACGCACAACACATCCAACCTTGAAGCAGATCGGCTACAGAAGCAGAAGACCACACCGGGTGCCACTCCTGTCAGCTGAGAAACTGAGGCTACAATTGGCACAGGATCATCAAAATTGGACAATAGAAGATTGGGAAAACTTTGGTCTGAGGAGTCTGGATTTCAGCTGCCACATTCAGATGGTGGGGTCAGAATTTGGCGCATGGATCCATCCTGCCTTGTATCACCGGTTCAGGCTGGTGGTGGGGGGTGTCATGGTGTGGGGGGGTATTTTCTTGGCACACTTTGGGCCCCTTAATAGTAATTGAGCATGGTTTATACACCACGACCTACCTGAGTATTGTTGCTGACCATGTCCATCCCTTTATGACTACAGTGTCCCCATCTTCTGATGGCTCCTTCCAGCAGGATAATGCACCATGTCACAAAGATCCAATCATCTCACCACTGGACATTGAGGTCACTGTCCTCCAATGGCCTCCACACTCACCACATCTCATCCAATGGTCTCCACACTCACCACATCTCATCCAATGGCCTCCACACTCACCAGATCTCATCCAATGGTCTCCACACTCGCCACATCTCATCCAATGGTCTCCACACTCGCCACATCTCATCCAATGGTCTCCACACTCACCACATCTCATCCAATGGTCTCCACACTCACCACATCTCATCCAATGGCCTCCACACTCACCACATCTCATCCAATGGTCTCCACACTCACCACATCTCATCCAATGGTCTCCACACTCGCCACATCTCATCCAATGGTCTCCACACTCGCCACATCTCATCCAATGGTCTCCACACTCGCCACATCTCATCCAATGGTCTCCACACTCACCACATCTCATCCAATGGGCTCCACACTCACCACATCTCATCCAATGGTCTCCACACTCGCCACATCTCATCCAATGGTCTCCACACTCGCCACATCTCATCCAATGGTCTCCACACTCACCACATCTCATCCAATGGGCTCCACACTCACCACATCTCATCCAATGGCCTCCACACTCACCAGATCTCATCCAATGGTCTCCACACTCACCACATCTCATCCAATGGTCTCCACACTCACCACATCTCATCCAATGGTCTCCACACTCACCACATCTCATCCAATGGTCTCCACACTCACCACATCTCATCCAATGGTCTCCACACTCACCACATCTCATCCAATGGTCTCCACACTCGCCACATCTCATCCAATGGTCTCCACACTCGCCACATCTCATCCAATGGTCTCCACACTCGCCACATCTCATCCAATGGTCTCCACACTCGCCACATCTCATCCAATGGTCTCCACACTCACCACATCTCATCCAATGGCCTCCACACTCGCCACATCTCATCCAATGGTCTCCACACTCGCCACATCTCATCCAATGGTCTCCGCACTCGCCACATCTCATCCAATGGTCTCCGCACTCACCACATCTCATCCAATAGAGCACCTTTTGGCATCTGGTAGAAATGGAGATTGGCATCACGGATGTGCAGCCGACAAATCTGCAGCAACTGCATGATGCTATCATGTCACTATGGAGCAAAATCTCTGAGGAACGTTTCCAACACCTTGTATCTATGCCACCAAGAATGAAGGCAAAAGGGGGTCCAACCCGGTACTAGTAAGGAGGACCTAACAAAGTGTCCGGTGGGTGTATATCTGTTTTGGTCTCCCCAGATGGAAACAGCAGTCATCTCCGGAGTCGGTTGGATTTGGCCTTACCAAGCAAAGGAACTGTAGGCGAACGCTCCTGTTGGAAGCCACCACAGTGGTGGACACAGAAGCAGGACATCCTAGTTCAATGCTCTTCCCAAGCTCTGCACCAGCAGGAGGAGTCATTGGAGTAGTGTGGTCCAAATACTGAATGCAATACTCGGAATAGCTTAACCACTTCAAGACCGCAATGCATATGAATGCGTTGCGGCTTTTAAGTGGTTTAGGCCCCTTTCACACTTGTGCGACTTCAAAGTCACGCGATTTTACCGCAATTTTGCCGCGATTTCAAGGAATGCCTGTGTAAGTGGCATCAAAATCGGACCAAAGTAGTGCAGGGACTACTTTGAAGTCGGAATGACTTGAAGTCGTACTAATATGAATGGCTGTCATTGGAAATCATGGGGAACGACTTGTCATGCTACTTTGCAGTCCCAAATCGTGGGACAAGTCGTATAAGTGTGAAAGGGGCCTTACCGAGGTTATGGGTAATGCTATCAGCCATAACCCTGTATCTTTTTTTTTTTTTTCTTTTTTAGCCGGCTTTTTCATGAAAGCGTTCCGAGCAGCTCATGAGCCACTGGAACGTTTTTGGAAGCGGCGGGAGGGGGCGCCTCTATGGCCTTGGAGGACTGGAGCAACGTCATTATGTCACTTACAGTTTTTTTCTTTTTTAGCCGGCTTTTTCATGAAAGCGTTCCGAGCAGCTCATGAGCCACTGGAACGTTTTTGGAAGCGGCGGGAGGGGGCGCCTCTATGGCCTTGGAGGACTGGAGCAACGTCATTATGTCACTTACAGTCCAGGCTGGAAGTAAATAATGTTTTATTTTTTTTAAGAAAAATAACAACAAAAAATGTTTTTTTGGATCTTTTGCATTTAAAAAAAAAAAAGCTGAGATTTTGGGGTCTTTTTGAACCCCAGATCTCTCCATAAAGAGGATCTGTCATCCCTTATATCTCTTACAAGAGAGGTTTACATACCTTGTTATAGGAATAAAAGTAATCAAAAAAAAATAAAGGGACAGTGTAAAAAAAAAAAAGTAGTAAAATAAGAAAAAAAAAGTAGTAAAAAAGAAAAAAAAAGTAGTAAAATAAGAAAAAAAAAATAAAAAGAAAAAAATAAAAAGTAGTAAACTAAGAAAAAAAAAAAAAAGTAGTAAAATAAGAAAAAAAAAAAGTAGTAAAATAATAAAAAAAAAAAAAAGTATTAAAATAACAAAAAAAAAAAGTAGTAAAATAATAAAAAAAAAAAGTAGTAAAATAAGAAAAAAAAAAAGTAGTAAAATAAGAAAAAAAAAAAGTAGTAAAATAAGAAGAAAAAGAAGTGGTAAAATGAAAAAAAAAAAAAAAAAGATAATGCCCCCCATCCCTCCGTGCTCGCAAGCAGAAGCGAACGCATACATAAGTCACGCCTGCCTATGTAAACGGTGTTCGCACCACACATGTGAAGTAGCGCTGCGATCATTGGAGCGAGATCAATAATTCTAGCGCTTAGACCTCCTCTGTAACTAAACTGGTAACCTGGAAAAAAAATTTTAACTTTCACCTATGGAGATTTTTAAGTACCGTAGTTTGTCGCCTTTCCGCAAGCGTGCGCAATTTATAAACGTGACATGTTGGGTATCTATTTACTTTTTCAAATTATACAAAAAATTGGGGTATTTATTCTGTTTTGTATTTTTCAATTCATTAAAGTGTGTTTCACCCCCCTCCCCCCCAAAAAAATGCGTTTGAAAACCTGCTGCACAAATACTGTGTGTGGCATAAAAAAAATTGCAACAATTGCCACTTTATTCTCTAGGTTCTCTGCTGACATCTCTATCTCTATCTCTCTCTCTCTCTACATATATATATATATATATCTATCTATCTATCTCTATCTATATAGTTTTTGGGGGTTTGAGTAATTTTCGAGCAAAAAATATATATATATACAGTTTTTTTTTTTTTTTTACTTGTAAGCAAGAAAAAGGCCTGGTCCTTAAACATGTTATACTTGCTGCTCAGTGTTATGGATTTGCATCCTCCTCTTCTTGGGTCCCCATCCTGTCCAAAGGTGACAATGTTGCCCCTCCATAGATACAGTAAGTGAATGTGTGTGCATCCCCCCCCCCCCCCTTAGGAATGGAAGTGTTATTGGCACTTTCGCCAAGGGAAAAAAAGTCTTAAAAAGGAAAACTAATTCAGCCACCATATTGAAGGACTAGTGTGCTGCGATATATCGGGTTTGTAGTGGGAATAAGGATTTTTAGTGTGCATTCACTTTCATTATATATGTATTGGTGTGTGTTCACCATTCGCATGCGAACACCTCTACATACCGCGGATAAAATAAGTATTGAACACGTCACCATATTTCTAGGTAAATATATTTCTAAAGGTGTTATTGATATGAAATTTTCCCCACATGTCGGTAACAACCCATCCAATCCATACATACAAAGACACCAAAACAAATAAGTTCAGAAATCAAGTTCTGCTCTGATGGGGACATAAAAATGCAGGGGGGCTCTGATGAGGATGCAAATATGAAAGGGAGCGCTGATGGGGGCATATAAATGCAGGGGGGCTCTGATGAGGATGCAAATATGGAAGGGAGCGCTGATGGGGACATAAAGTTGCAGGGGGGCTCTGATGGGGACATAAAAATGCAGGGGGGCTCTGATGGGGACATAAAAATGCAGGGGGGCTCTGATGGGGATGCAAATATGGAAGGGAGCGCTAATGGGGACATAAAAATGCAGGGGGCTCTGATGAGGATGCAAATATGGAAGGGGGCGCTGATGGGGACATAAATTTGCAGGGGAGCTCTGATGGGGACATAAATTTGCAGGGGGGCTCTGATGGGGACATAAAAATGCAGGGGGGCTCTGATGGGGACATAAAAATGCAGGGGGGCTCTGATGAGGATGCAAATATGAAAGGGAGCGCTGATGGGGACATAAAGTTGCAGGGGGGCTCTGATGGGGACATAAAAATGCAGGGGGGTTCTGATGAGGATGCAAATATGAAAGGGAGCGCTGATGGGGACATAAAGTTGCAGGGGGGCTCTGATGGGGACATAAAAATGCAGGGGGGTTCTGATGAGGATGCAAATATGAAAGGGAGCGCTGATGGGGACATAAAGTTGCAGGGGGGCTCTGATGGGGACATAAAAATGCAGGGGGGCTCTGATGGGGATGCAAATATGGAAGGGAGCGCTGATGGGGGCATAAAAATGCAGGGGGGCTCTGATGGGGATGCAAATATGGAAGGGGGCGTTGATGGGGACATAAAAATGCAGGAGGGCTCTGATGAGGATGCAAATATGGAAGGGGGCTTTGATGGGGACATAAATTTGCAAAGGGGCTCTGATGGTGACTTAAAAATGCAGGGGGGCTCTGATGGGGACATAAAAATGCAGGGGGGGTCTTTGATGGGGTCACAAATATGCTGGGCGCTCTGATGGGGACATAAATATGCAGGGGGGGCTCTGATGGGGGCATAAAAATGCAGGGGGGCTCTGATGGGGACATAAAAATGCAGGGGGGGGGGCTCTGATAAAGGTATGCAAATATGGAAGGGAGCGCTGATGGGGACATCAATTTGCAGGGGGGCTCTGCTGGGGACATAAATATGCAGGGGGGGCTCTGATGGGGACATAAAAATGCAGGGGGGGCTCTGATGGGGACATAAAAATGCAGGGGGGGCTCTGATGGGGACATAAAAATGCAGGGGGGGCTCTGATGGGGACATAAAAATGCAGGGGGGCTCTGATGGGGACATAAATATGCAGGGGGGCTCTGATAAAGGTATGCAAATATGGAATGGACCGCCGGTGGGGACATAAATTTGCAGGGGGGCTCTGATGGGGACTTAAAAATGCAGGGAGGGGGGCTTTGATGGGGTCACAAATATGCTGGGCGCTCTGCTGGGGACATAAATTTGCAGGAGGGCTCTGATGGGGATGCAAATGTGCGTGGGGGGGGGTGGTTTGATAGGGACACCAATGAGCAGCAGGTGGTCTGATGGGGACCAAATGTTTGGAGGTGTGTGTGACGGTAACAAATTCTATATTGCTGCAGATCAGTTTTATAATTTTTTTTTTTTTTTTTTTTTTATTTCGGCCCGTGAATATGTGAAAAATGTATAATGTGGCCCTTCGAAGTGAAAACTTTTGGAGACCCCTGGTTTAGATCAAAGCCTATTCATGTGTTAGAATGGCCCAGTCACAGTCCAGACCCAAATCACATTGAGAATCTGTGGCAAGACTCGAGAATTGCTGTTCACAGACGCTCTCCATCCAATCTGACAGAGCTTGAGATATTTTGCAGAAAGGGGGTTCTACAAAGTATTGACTCCGGGGGGCGCCATACAAATGTACCCCCCACACTTTTCACATATTTGTAATAAACATTTATCATTTTCCTTCCACTTCACAATTATGAGCCACTTTGTGTTGGTCTATCACATAAAACCCCAATAAAACACATTTACGTTTTTGGTTGTAACATGACGAAATGTGGAACATTTCAAGGGGTATGAATACTTTTTCATGGCGCTGTATTGGCGTGGGTTCACCATTCGCACACCTCTATATATAGGATGATTGATGGGTTAATCTGTGTGTGTGATGAAAGCAGAGGGCCCACTGATGAGTCGGTCCTCCGGTCACCTGTGATGGATGTCCTCCCCCCTGTGTTTGGTGCTTGTAGATAAGACACCAGAAACCTCCGCTGCCATTTTTCATGCCGTCATTATTGCTGCCCGTCGGGGGGGGGGGGAGGGGAAGGAGTGCCGTCAGATCTCTTCACCTGCCACCTTCTAATTTTAGCTCCGCTTTCCGCAATGTCTTCTATTAATTAACGGAAAGCGGTGCGCCTCGGATTTCAAGTAAGACGTGCCGGGAACACGGTTACTGGATCGATAAGTAGGGCACATTCAAGCCGGAGTTCCTCTGAAATACACACGGGGGTAGGAAATACACACGGGGGTAGGGAATGCACACGGGGGTAGGAAATACACTCGGGGGTAGGAAATACACTCGGGGGTAGGAAATACACTCGGGGGTAGGAAATACACTCGGGGGTAGGAAATACACTCGGGGGTAGGAAATACACACGGGGGTAGGAAATACACTCGGGGGTAGGAAATACACACAGGGGTAGTTAATACACACGGGGGTAGGAAATGCACACAGGGGTAGGAAATACACTCGGGGGTAGGAAATACACTCGGGGGTAGGAAATACACTCGGGGGTAGGAAATACACTCGGGGGTAGGAAATACACTCGGGGGTAGGAAATACACACGGGGGTAGGAAATACACTCGGGGGTAGGAAATACACACGGGGGTAGGAAATACACTCGGGGGTAGGAAATACACACAGGGGTAGTTAATACACACGGGGGTAGGAAATGCACACAGGGGTAGGAAATACACTCGGGGGTAGGAAATACACTCGGGGGTAGGAAATACACTCGGGGGTAGGAAATACACTCGGGGGTAGGAAATACACACAGGGGTAGGAAATACACACGGGGGTAGGAAATACACACGGGGGTAGGAAATACACACGGGGGTAGGAAATACACACGGGGGTAGGAAATACACACGGGGGTAGGAAATACAGGAACAGAAAAGGTTACATTGTATAAATCTCATGGGAAAGGAGTATCTTTATTTATTTTTTTCCCATTTTGCACAGTTTCGGGAACTGATCGGTTCGCACGTCTTCAGGAACTGACATGCCGGGTAATATGGGAATAAGGCAGAGAAGTGCGGTTAGATACGGATGGGGGTAAAATTATTACCGTATTTATCGGCGTATAACACGCGCCGGCGTATAACACCTCAGTTTAGGAGGGAATTTAAAAGAAAAAAACTTTTAGGAGGGAAGTTTAAGGAAAAAAAACTTGCATTTAAATGCCCATCAATGCAGCCTTGTCAGTGTCTTTTTGTTTAAAAGTGGCGCCGCCGAGATACAGAGCGGATGTCCTGTGTATCTTGGCGCTCGGTAGTTCTCGGCCGTTCTTGGCAGCTTTCGGGTATTTTCGGCTATCTTCGGCCGTTCTCGGCTATTTTCGGCCGCACTCGGCCGTTCTCGGCGGCTTTCGGCTCTCCGAAAGCCGCCGAGTGCGGCCCAAAAATAGCCGAGAACGGCCGACGATAGCAGAGAGTGGCCGAAAATACCCGAAAGCCGCCGAGAACGGCAGAAGAGGTTAGAAACGGCGGGGGATCGTTTAAAAATGGCACCGCCGAGATACAGAGCGGATGTCCTGTGTATCTTGGCGGCACTCGGTAGTTCTCGGCCGTTCTTGGCGGCTTTCAGGTATTTTTGGTTATTTTCGGCCGCACTCGACCGTTCTCGCCGGCTTTCGGCTCTCCGAAAGCCGCCGAGAACGGCCGAGTGCGGCCCGAAAATAGCCGAGAACGGCCGACGATAGCAGAGAGTGTCCGAAAATACCCGAAAGCCGCCGAGAACAGCAGAAGAGGTTAGAAACGGCGGGGGATCGGCGTCTAACACGCACCCCCGATTTCCCCCTGATTTTAAAGGGGAAAAAAGTGCGTGTTATACGCCGATAAATACGGTAACTTAAAATGCTATGCTTTACTGCAGGGGTCTCCAAACTTTTGCCGGGGGGGGGGGCACATCTATCCCGCTACAAGATTTTCTCCAGCCTGCAGCTGATGTGCATGGACTAATGATCCAGATCAGTTGGTCTTCGCTGACCGAGACCTTGAAGTAAGGGGGGGCTCAGATTTGGAATTGGATGTAAGGGGGGAGTCTGATGGGGAAACTGATGTAAGGGGGGAGTCTGATGGGGACACTGATGTAAGGGGGGAGTCTGATGGGGACACTGATTGCAGGGGGGGGGGGGGGGGAGTCTGATGGGGACACTGATGTAAATGGGATTCTGATGGGGACCCTGATGTAAATGGGATTCTGATGGGGACCCTGATGTAAGGGGGTGAGTCTAATGGGGACATCAATGTGAGGGGGGGCTCAGGTGGGGACTCGGATGTAAGGGGGTTTCCCAATGGGGACCCTGATGTAAGAGGGGACACTGACTTTTTTTTATATAAGGGGGGACTTCTAAGGTAGACTCTGATGTAAGGTTAGAGCTGTTGGGTATTCTGGGTGGGGGGTGGCTCTCGTGAGGGCTCCCATGTAGGGGGGAACTCCTAAGGCGGACTCTGATGTAAGGGGGGCTATGATGGGTATTCTGGTGTAAGGGGGGGGGGCTCTGATGACTCTGATGAAGGGGGGGGGGAGCTCTGATGGGGTATGGTGGAGTATAATTATGAATTGACACAATTCCCACATGTACAGTGCTTAGAAAAAGTATTCATACCCCTCAACATTTTCCACATTTGTCATGTTACAACCAAAAACGTTAATGTATTTTATTGGGATTTTATGTGATAGACACAAAGTGGCTCATAATTGTGAAGTGGAAGGAAACTGATAAATGGTTTTCAATTTTTTTTACAAATAAATATGTAAAAAGTGTGTGGGGGGGGGGGGTACATTTGCATTCAGCCCCCTTTACTCTGATACCCATAACTAAAATCTAGTGGAACCAATTGCCTTCAGAAGTCACCTAATTTAGTAAACAGTCCCACCTGTGTGTAATTTAATCTCAGTATAAATACGGCTTTTTTGTGAAGCCTTCAGAGGTTTGTTAGAGAACCTTAGTGAACAAACAGCATCATGAAGGCCAAGGAACACCCCAGACAGGTCAGGGATAAAGTTGTGGAGAAGTATAAAGCAGGGTTAGGTTATAAAAAAAGTCTTCCAAGCTTTGACCATCTCACGGAGCTCCGTTCAATCCACCATCGGAAAATGGAAAGAGTATGGCACAACTGCAAACCTACCAAGACATGGCCGTCCACCTAAACTGACCGGGCCGGGCAAGGAGAGCATTCATCAGAGAAGAGCCAAGAGGTCCATGGTAACTCTGGAGGAGCTGCAGAGATCCACAGCTCAGGGGGGAGAGTCTGTCCACAGGACAACTATTAGTCGTGTTCTCCACAAATCTGCCCTTTATGGAAGAGTGACAAGAAGAAAGACATTGGAGAAAGAAAGTCATAAGAAGTCCTGTTTGTAGTTTGTGAGAAGCCATGTGGGGGAGGGGAGCAAACATGTGGAAGAAGGTGATCTGGTCAGATGAGACCAAAATTTTTACATTTTGGCCTAAAAGCAAAACGCTATGTGTGGGGGAAACTAACACTGCACATCACCCTGAACACACCATCCCCACTGTGAAACATGGTGGTGGCAGCATCATGTTTTGGGGATGGTTTTCTTCAGCAGGGACAGGGAAGCTGGTCAGAGTTGATGGGAAGATGGATGGAGACAAATACAGGACAATCTTAGAAGAAACCTGTTGGATTCTGCAAAAGACTTGAGACTGGGGGGGAGGGTCACCTTCCAGCAGGACAACGACCCGAAACATACAGCCAGAGCTACAATGGAATGGTTTAGATCAAAGCATATTCATGTGTTAGAATGGCCCAGTCACAGTCCAGACCCAAATCATATTGAGAATCTGTGGCAAGACTTGAAAATTGCTGTTCACAGACGCTCTCCATCCAATCTGACAGAGCTTGAGAGATTTTACAAAGAAGAAGAATGGGCAAAAATGTCCTCTCTAGATGTGCAAAGCTGTTAGAGACATCACCAAAAAGACTTGCAGCTGTAATTGCAGAGAAAGGGGGTTCTACAAAGTATTGACTCCGGGGGGCGCCATACAAAATGCCCCCCCACACTTTTCACATATTTATTTGTAAAATATGTTGAAAACCATTTATCATTTTCCTTCCACTTCACAATTAGGTGCCACTTTGTGTTGGTCTATCACATAAAATCCCAATAAAATACATTTACATTTTTGGTTGTAACATGACAAATGTGGAAAATGTCAAGGGGTATGAATACTTTTTCAAGACAGCTTTGGTCAGGCCAGAAGAGGATCCGGTACAGCTGGACATGAGAACTCATTCTGAGTGTAGGAGTAGAAGAGCCCCGGGCACCTCATCATCGATAATTATCATCATTGACTATTGCAACTCCCTTCTCATTGGCCTGCCTCTCCATAGGCTCCTCCCCTCTTCAGTCTATCATGACTGCTGCTGCCAGACTTATCCACCTTACCAACCGCTCAGTGTCTGCCAACCCTCTCCGCCAATCCCTACACTTTCTCCCAATCACCCAGCAAATTAAATTCAAAAATACTAACCACAACATACATGGCCATCCACAACTCTGCCCCGAGCTCCATCGCCAATCTTGTCTCCAAATATCACCCAAACCGTCCTCTCCACTCTTCGCAAGACCTCCTACTGTCAAGCTCTCTGGTTTCCTCCTCCCATGCTTGTCTCCAGGATTTCTCCAGAGCCTCTCCCATCCTCTGGAACTCACTACCTCCACCTGTCCGGCTATCCCCTACTCTAGCTACCTTTAGATCGATCCCTGAAAACTCATCTCTTCAGGGAAGCCTAACACGTCTCCAACTAATCTCCCACCACTTCCATCAGCTCATTCCCCACAGCTACAACCTTTTGTACCACCTCCCCCACCCTATTAGATTGTAAGCTCTTCTGAGCAGAGCCCTCTTAATCCTCTTGTATTTTATTGTATTTGTAGCGCTGGCTCCTGATGAGCATAGCGCTATGTGTTTTTCATAGTTAATATTCCTGAAACCACAGTTGGGTTTTCGGGATAATTATGCCAAATTATGGTTTCGGTACCAGTCTGGCTGGAATGCACTGAGTCCTACTTGGCCGCAGGTGTCGCTGTCACCGCCGGCAAGTATGGGAATGCAGTTTAGCTGGGTGTATTGGATGCCCTTCTTTCTCTCGGGACCAGCCCAGTGGGAGTGTTTGTCCTGCTGTGCATTCTGGGAGAAGGTATTTAACCGCTTAAGGACCGCCTCCTGCACATTTACGTCGGCAGAATGGCATGGCTGGGCACATCAACGTACAGGTACATTGCTCTTTAAGTGCCCAGCCGTGGGTACCGTGCGCGCCACCCGGTCCTGAGCTCCATGACCGTGGCCGCGGGACCCGTGGACCCGATCGCCGCTGGTGTCCCGTGATCTGGTCACAGAGCTGAAGAACGGGGAGAGGTAAGTGTAAACAAACCTCTCCCCGCGCTTCCTAGTGAGACTGACACTGATCGTCTGTTTCCTGTCATCGGAAAAGACGATCAGTGATGTCGAACGCCAAGCCACGCCCCCCTACAGTAAAAAAAAAAACACACGCGTCACACTTAACCCCTCCCCGCCCCATAGTGGTTAACTTCTTCATTGCCAGTGTCATTTACACAGGAATCAGTGCATTTAAATAGCACTGATTGCTGTATAAATGACAATGGTCCCAAAAATGTTTCAAAAATGTCCGATGTGTCCGCCATGATGTCGCAGTCACAATAAAAATCGCAGATCGCCGCCATTACTAGTAAAAAAAAAATATTGATAAAAATGCTATAAAACTATCCCCTATTTTGTAAACGCTATAACTTTTGCGCAAACCAATCAATAATCGCTAATTGCGATTTTTTTTTTTTTTTTTTTTTAATATTTTTTTTTACCAAAAATATGTAGAAGAATACGTATCGGCCTAAACTGAGGAAAAAACTTTTTTTATATATTTTTTGGGGATATTTATTATAGCAAAAAGTAAAAAATATTGCATTTTTTTCAAAATTGTCGCTCTATTTTTGTTTATAGCGCAAAAAATAAAAACCGCAGAGGTGATCAGATACCACCAAAAGAAAGCTCTATTTGTGGGAAAAAAAGGACGCCAATTTTGTTTGGGAGCCACGTCACACGACCGCCGAATTGTCAGTTAAAGCGACGCAGTGCCGAATCGCAAAAAGGGACCTGGTCCTTTGGCTTCAAATTGGTCCGGGGCTTAAGTGGTTAAGCTTCTGAAATCACGTGTTTCGGGGTTCCGGTCCAGAAGATATCTTCTGTCCGTTTGGTCCTGGCCTGGGGTGCGGATCCATGCAATTCCGAGTCTCGGGGCTGGATAGCCCGAGGCGAAGCAACTGCAGGGACCGGCCTGAATGGATATCGGGGGCCTAATTATCCAAAAGTGGTCCGGTGCCGTCTGGTCTAAGGAGAGGCCCAGCAACTGGAGAAGCATCCAGGGGAGGACTCTTCGGGAGAAGGCCATGCGCCAAGCTGGCTTCTCAGAAGGAGCCTGGAGGCTCAGTTGAAGGACACTAAATGGATCTACACTCGTACATACATACGGTATCGCCGGACCGGCTGCGAGATTCTGTTCTTTTTTTTTTTTTGAAAAGCCAGTGGCGTGTCAAACACACCCAAAAACTCCACCCGGTGCCAATAAAAGTGCACACGTATAGAGAGTGAAACACAAAACGTGCAACGGGTGTAACACTTGTCCTCCACTAGGAAGGACCTCAACCCTGATCCCCCGGGGCGTTAGGCTCAAGATGGGGGACTGAGGTACTTCACATGGTCCATCTGGCCGAAACCAGACGGACCCCTTTCTCTGGAGGGTCTGCTGAAACAGACCCACCCAAGTCCTGAAGGGAGACCCCCATGAGAGAAGGTGAACTAATCCAGAAGGCCATGTCCACCTCCATCCCAAGACTTTCATGGTCGGCCCAAAGACCCACACCCTACTCATCACACAGTGACAAAACGTGTAACATCAAACAAAGAGATACAAAAAAAAGTGACAAACAAAGGCAATAAATAGAAAGAAAGTGGGAGAGAGTGAAAGTGACCATTGCGAGATTCTGGTACCGTATGATAGCTCTCTCTAAATTTGTCTAAATCTCTCAGTTACAACCAACCCTGTGGCAGAGACTTTGCTTTACCTTACACTTCGCCAGCTGCTAGGCCTAGTGAGAGGAGGTCTATCCGGGGTGGTGAATAAATAACCCAAAAAGGAAGATAAAGTGTCAGTTTCTGCATTTCTTTGGGCCATCTACCACGGGAATCCCTAGACGGAGACGAGGTGAAGAAGGTAACGGTAAGCCCAATAAAACCAGCAGCTCCTTCGGGGGTCAGTGCTACATAATTATAACTATATTGTCTCTCTTTTTACATTGTAAAGCGCTGCGTAAACTGTTGGCGCTATATAAATCCTGTATAATAATAATAATCGATGAACGTTCACAGAGAAGCAGGTTGTTTATCTGGAACTGCACGATGTGAAGAGTCCTCCTTCAGTCTGGGACGGCAGGGCTCAAGTCCTGCGGGAACGCATGGGAACGGAGTTCCTGTACTTTTTCCACAACAGCAACTCAGTTCCCGTTAGCAGCCGTGTCCTGCAAGACTTTGAAGTATGTGAGCTGCCGACACCACTTGCAATAGTGAGTGCCGCACACCTGACCATTCAGGCATTTCCAGTAGGGGGCCCCATGACAGCTTCCGCTTAGATCTACCTGTCAATCACAGCTAGCTGACAGGTAGATCAGGTCCCTGCTGCTAAGAGATTGTATTTAGTCAGACCACTTGTGATGCGCTCCTCCCCGCCGGCCCCTCCTGATTTTCTGTCTCCTCATCAGCCCCCCCCCCCCCCTCCTGCATACTTGCGAGTGGATTTCGGGTGGGAGTTCCCACACTTTTTTCCCCAGGACTTGACCTTTGTGGGACGGAATGTCGCTCGTTGTGATTGTAATGATCGCCGTATCCCAAGGAGAGCGGTCTTGTGGTGTCGGAGATTGGTCGTCACGTATGGTATAGTCCTCCGGGGTCCTCGCTCTGTTAATTGCTTTGGGCGCACGGCGCAGATTTAGCAGCCTAGTCCTCGCTGTAAGATCTCATTCATTCATAAGATCTTTAAGTAACCGTTATCCGCGAGGAGCCATGTGTGACGGCGACGCTCACGCACAGGGCGGCTCGGATGTTTTACAAGTGGCAGTTTCAGACGCGGCTTCTCTCTCTTTTTTATGGCGTTCTGCTGCGCTCGCCAATTTTCCGTTTACGGTTGTTGGACGGCTTCTTGTTGTCCTTTTTATCTTCCCTGTTTATTTTACTCTGTGCAGCTCACAGTTTCCCATCAGACTGACGTGTCGGCTCCATACAGATGGAAGGTGAAATCTGGTCATTATACTTGGCACATCGCTATTGCCTGTTAAACCTTTCTCTGCCAGAGCTGTTTTTTTTCAGGATTTTTTTTGCACGCATTCAAAAAATAATTTGGGGCCTAAAGATCATTTAAAGTGGAAGTACAGGTAAAAAAAGAAAAGTGTCTGGTGTGCAGCATGAAGTAGCAGGGAAAGTTGAGAAAGGGCCAGGCTGGAGCGGAGCAACTCGTTGACAGCACATGTGGCATGCAGCGTGGGAACACTATAGCGGAAGGGGAGCGGGGACTGGAGAGAGGACTGAGCAGCAGAGGATCAGCTTGGTGACCACAGCAGGAGACTATAGCAGATGGCACACTGGTGAGCAGCAAGTGAGCAATATAGCAGGAAGAGAGAGGAGGATCAGGAGAGCTGGGGGCTATAACTGAGTAGGGCATCAGCAGAGCTTGGGGTTACTACGGAGTAGGGCATCAGCAGAGCTTGGGGTTACTACGGAGTAGGGGATCAGCAAAGCTGGGGGTTACTACTGAGTAGGGGATCAGCAGAGCTGGGGGTTACTACTGAGTAGGGGATCAGCAGAGCTGGGGGTTACTACTGAGTAGGGCATCAGCAGAGCTGGGGATTACTACTGAATGGGGCATCAGCAGAGCTGGGGGTTACTACTGAGTAGGGCATCAGCAGAGCTGGGGGTTACTACTAAGTAGGGGATCAGCAGAGCTGGAGGTTACTACTAAGCAGGGGATCAGCAGAGCTGGGGGGTTACTACTGAGTGGGCCATCAGCAGAGCTGGGGGGTTACTACTGAGTAGGGGATCAGCAGAGCTGGGGGTTACTACTAAGCAGGGGATCAGCAGAGCTGGGGGTTACTACTGAGTGGGCCATCAGCAGAGCTGGGGGTTACTACTGAGTAGGGGATCAGCAGAGCTGGGGGTTACTACTAAGCAGGGGATCAGCAGAGCTGGGGATTACTATTGAGTAGGGCATCAGCAGAGATGGGGGGGTCACTACTGAGTAGGAGATCAGCAGACCTGGGGGATACTACTAAGTAGGGGATCAGTGGAGTTGGGTTTGCTACTGAGTAGGGGATCAGCAGAGCTGGGGGTTACTACTGAGTGGGGCATCAGCAGAGCTGGGGGTTACTACTGAGTGGGGCATCAGCAGAGCTGGGGGTTACTACTAAGTAGGGGATCAGCAGAGCTGGGGGTTACTACTAAGTAGGGGATCAGCAGAGCTGGGGGTTACTACTAAGTAGGGGATCAGCAGAGCTGGAGGTTACTACTAAGCAGGGGATCAGCAGAGCTGGGGGTTACTACTGAGTGGGGGATCAGCAGAGCTGGGGTTACTACTAAGTAGGGGATCAGCAGAGCTGGGGGTTACTACTGAGTGGGCCATCAGCAAAGCTGGGGGTTACTACTGAGTAGGGGATCAGCGGAGCTGGCGGTTGCTACTGAGTAGGGGATCAGCAGAGCTGGAGGATACTACTGAGTGGGGCATTAGCAGAGATGGGGGTTACTACTGAGTAGGAGATCAGCAGAGCTGGGGGATACTACTAAGTAGGGGATCAGTGGAGTTGGGTTTACTACTGAGTAGGGGATCAGCAGAGCTGGGGGTTACTACTGAGTGGGGCATCAGCAGAGCTGGGGGTTACTACTAAGTAGGGGATCAGCAGAGCTGGGGATTACTACTGAGTAGGGCATCAGCAGAGATGGGGGGTCACTACTGAGTAGGAGATCAGCAGAGCTGGGGGATACTACTAAGTAGGGGATCAGTGGAGTTGGGTTTACTACTGAGTAGGGGATCAGCAGAGCTGGGGGTTACTACTGAGTGGGGCATCAGCAGAGCTGGGGGTTACTACTGAGTGGGGCATCAGCAGAGCTGGGGGTTACTACTGAGTGGGGCATCAGCAGAGCTGGGGGTTACTACTGAGTGGGGCATCAGCAGAGCTGGGGGTTACTACTAAGTAGGGGATCAGCAGAGCTGGGGGTTACTACTAAGTAGGGGATCAGCAGAGCTGGGGGTTAGCACTAAGTAGGGGATCAGCAGAGCTGGGGTTACTACTAAGTAGGGGATCAGCAGAGCTGGGGTTACTACTAAGTAGGGGATCAGCAGAGCTGGGGGTTACTACTGAGTAGGGGATCAGCGGAGCTGGGGGTTGCTACTGAGTAGGGGATCAGCAGAGCTGGAGGATACTACTGAGTGGGGCATTAGCAGAGATGGGGGTTACTACTGAGTGGGCCTCCCTTACCCACCCCCTTTCTGCACTGCTCCATCCAGAGGTCATGTTTAATCATTGAGGAGGCTGCCAAAGACCAGACACACCCACCAGGATGAACGGGGGGGCATTCACACGACCACAATGCACTATAAAGGAGAAAGATAAATACTTATAGCTTTCAAATATTTTGTACTCCCATTACTGAACTGATTGCATGGAGTTATTTAACAACAAGCCTTTTCTTCCACTTTAAACCCCCAAAATGTAAAATATTTTCTGAAAGCTCTCCCCCTGGAGAATAAAATGGCGGTAGCTGGAATTTTTATGTCACGGGATATTTATTATTATTATACCTGCTTAAGGCCCAGGCCTTTTCTGGCACTTTTTTGTTTACAAGTAAAAATCTGTATTTTCTGCTTAAAGAGTACTTGGAACCCCCAAACGTTAAAAATGAATGAATGATTTGTATAGCGCTGCAAATGTGAACTGAATCGCCTCGAGGCGCTTGTCTGCTCTTGTTGTCCTGCGATATTAGAAGAGGTGGGTCTTGAGTTTTTTCCTGAAGGCCCGATGGTTTTCTTCCAAGTGGATGTTGTTTGGTAGAGCGTTCCATAGCCGAGGTCCCTGTACTGCGAATCTTCGTTCTCCCTTCGATTTGTAGCGGGCTTTGGGGATGAGAAGGCGATTTTGGTTTGTTGATCGAAGGCTGCGATTTGGTATGTATTTTTCTATTTTCTCACAAAGGTATTGAGGCGCATTTCCTTGTGTACATTTGTGGGTGAGGCAGAGGGTCTTGAATGTGATTCTATCTTTTACCGTCAGCCAATGGAGGGTCCTCAGGGATGGGGAGATGGATTCCCAGGGTTTCTTTCCGGTGAATAATCTCGCTGCTGCGTTTTGGACGATTTGAAGGTGCGCAATCTGGTAATCCGGTAATCCTATGTAGAGGGAGTTTGCGTAGTCGAGACGCGAATTGATGATGGTTCCCACTACTACTACCGCTTTCTCCTTTTCCGGGATGAAGGGGATGAGTCTGCGTAGCATGCGAAGGAGATGGTGGGATCCGCTGATTACGGATCCTATTTGTGCCTCCATTGTCATCTCCGAATCAAAGATTACTCCGAGGCTTTTGGCTTTTGTTCTTGGGGGGATGGTCTGTCCCAGGATGGTGGGTGGTGTCTAGACATGTGCACAACAAAAAAAAATTAGTTTATTTTCGTTTCATTTTTTTCATTTTTTGAAAAAAAATAGTTTTTTTTTCGTTTCTTTTTTTTCGTTTCCATCGATTCGTACATTCGTAAGTCGTCGTTGTTCGGATTCGTAACGATTCGTACATTCGTAAGTGTTCGTATTTGTAACGATTCGTACATTCGTAAGAGTTATTTTTTCGTTGATTAGTTTTTTCGTTAGTTTCACTTTCGGACGCATTCGTATTTATTCGTACATTCGTAACATTCATAGATTCGTAATCGGAGCATAATTCATAATTTGATGTAATGTGTATGCTATTATTACATTTTAATAATTTACGAATCGAAAAAAAAAAAGTTACGAATCGAAAAAAAAAAAAGTTACGAATCGAAAAAAAAGTTACGAATCGAAAAAAAAAAGTTACGAATCGAAAAAAAAAGTTACGAATCGAAAAAAAAAGTTATGAATCGAAAAAAAAGTTACGAATGTATGAATTTTTTGGTTCAATAGAGACACAGAAAATTACAAATCGAAAAAAACCAAAAAAAAAAGTTACGAATCGAAAAAAAAGTTACGAATGTACTAATTTTTTGGTTCAATAGAGACACAGAAAATTACAAATCGATAAAAAAAAAAAAAAGTTACGAATTGAAAAAAAAGTTACAAATCAAAAAAAAAGTTACGAATGTACAAATTTTTTGGTTCAATAGAGACACGGAAAATTACAAATCGAAAAAAAAAGTTACAAATCAAAAAAAAAGTTACGAATGTACAAATTTTTTGGGCTCAATAGAGACACGGAAAATTACAAATCGAAAAAAAAAAAATAATAAAAAGTTACGAATTGAAAAAAAAGTTACGAATCGAAAAAAAAGTTACGAATGTACGAATTTTTTTGTTCAATCCATTCGAAGCACGTTAAGCAGCACCATTGTAAGGGACTCGGAAAATTACCAATTCAACAAAAAAGTTGCGAATGTACAAATTTTTTCGTTCGTTTTCGTTTTTCGGATTTTCTTCATTGGTACATTCGTTGTTTCTAATTTGTTTTTTTCAGATTTTCGTTGTTTTTCGGATTCGTTCGATTCGAATGATTAGTTACGATTCGTTATTCGGATTCGTACGATTCGAGTGATTCGTTCATTCGTACGAAAACGAACGAACGAAAAAAATGAAAAAAAACTAAACGAATTGCGCATGTCTAGTGGTGTCCATGGGGGGTCTTCGTTTTTTACTTCAGTTTGCGTTGAGGAGCCGCAGTTCTGTTTTCGATCCATTGAGTGTGAGGGAGCTCGTGGTCATCCAGTCATCGATCAATGTGATACATTTTCCTAGTTCCTGGTATTGGTCTTTTTGTCCGATGATACGGAAGTAGAGTTGAGTGTCGTCAGCGTATGAGTGGAAGCACAGATCCGATTTGCTAATAATATATATATATATATATATTTTTTTTAGCAGAGACCCCAGAGAATAAGATGGCAATCGTTGCAATTTTTTATGCCGCACAGTATTTGTGCAGTGGTTTTTCAAACTCAAATACAGTGCCTTGAAAAAGTATTCATACCCCTTGACATTTTCCACACTTTGTCATGTTACAACCAAAAATGTAAATGTATTTTATGTGATAGACCAACACGAAGTGGCGCATAATTGTGAAGTGGAAGGAAAATGATAAATGATTTTCAAAATTTGTTACAAATAAATGTGAAAAGTTGTGGGGGGGGGGGCATTTTTATGGCGCCCCCCTGAGCCAATACTTTGTAGAACCGCCTTTCTCTGCAATTACAGCTGCAAGTCTTTTTTGATCGCTTCAGACATAATCCTGGTAAACCACTTGCAAACAGTTGACACCCACCGTGTCCCCAACAACCAGTGAATTGCGGAGCCGGCACCTGCAGGCATCCTTAACCAATGAATTGCGGAGCCGGCACCTGCAGGCATCCTTAACCAATGAATTGCGGAGCTGGTACCTACACGCGTCTATAATGACCAGTATATCACTACTTGTTAAGGATGCCGGCAGGTGCCTGCTACGCTATTCACTGGTTGTCAAGGACACCTGCAGGTGCCGTGTCCTTAACAAACGGCTATTCACTGGTCAACAGTAGGGTGCTGCCTCTGCTTTTCACCGGCTGTTAAGGACACTTGCAGCTGCCGTCTTCTTAACAATGGGCAATTCACTGGTCGTTAAGGACAGATGCAGGTGCCATCTCCGCTATTCACCAGTTTTTAAGAACGCCAGCAGGTGCCGACTCCCCTATTCAATGGTCGTTAAGGACGCCTGCAGGTGCCAGCTTCGCTGTTCACTGGTCGTTAAGGACACCTGTGGGTGCCATCTCTGCTTTTCAATGGTTAAGGACACCTGTGGGTGCCATCTCCCCTTTTCAATGGTTGTTAAGGACACCTGTGTGTACTGGCTCCCCTTTTCAATGGTTGTTAAGGACACCTGTGGGTGCCATCTCCCCTTTTCAATGGTTGCTAAGGACACCTGTGGGTACTGGCTCCCCTTTTCAATGGTTGTTAAGGACACCTGTGTGTACTGGCTCCCCTTTTCAATGGTTGTTAAGGACACCTGTGGGTGCCATCTCTCCTTTTCAGTGGTTGTTAAGGACACCTGTGGGTATTGGCTCTGCTTTTCACTGCTGACGTCTGCCGGCTACTTAAGCAGTGAATAGCAAAGCCGCACCCACCGGTGTCCTTAACATCCAGATATTCACTGCATGTGCATTGTGCTAAATTTAAGGCATGCCATGCGTGTTTTAGACGGTGTGGGAGGCCCTTCTGAGCCTATAGTGTTATATTCTTTATTGGTTGAAGGTTCTTTACCTCTTCTGGTCAATGGTTTCTAAAACAGTTTTTTTTAAAGGCTGCCCCCCCCCCCCACGCCCCCCCCTCGGTGGTTTTACATGGGTTTCTTAGTAAATAAATGTGTTTGCAGTGAGAATATGATCACCCCGGGTCCTCATTGTATATGTTAGTGGAGGGAAGCTTTGCTCGGGAAAGGTCACCCGGGGCCCCGCCCTCGCTACGCTCACGTAGCGATTTTTTTTTTGACGTTTGTCCCCCTTACCACGGATGTGATATCTTGTGATTTACATTTTTTATTTATTTATTTTTATTTTTTTCCAGCTCTCATAAATTTGTTGAAGTTCCTCATGTCCTACGAGACGGCTCTGCTCGCAAAACACAACATTTTTACCTTGGCTCTGATGGTACGTATTTCTGTGACTTTAAACTGGACCTGTCATTAACCACTTTCAGACCGGACCAATTGGCAGCCAAAGGACCAGGCCCCTTTTTGCGATTCGGCACTGCGTCGCTTTAACTGACAATTGCGCGGTCGTGCCACGTGGCTCCCAAACAAAATTGGCGTCCTTTTTTCCCCACAAATAGAGCTTTCTTTTGGTGGTATTTGATCGCCCCTGCGGTTTTTATTTTTTGCGCTATAAACAAAAAAGGGCGACAATTTTGAAAAAAAACGCATTCTTTTTTATTTTTTGCTATAATAAATATCCCCCAAAAATATATAAAAAAACTTTTTTTTTTTTTTCCCCCTCAGTTTAGGCCGATACGTATTCTTCTACATATTTTTGGTAAAAAAAATCGCAATAAGCGATTATTGATTGGTTTGCGCAGAAGTTATAGCGTTTACAAGATAGGGGATAGTTTTATAGCATTTTTATTAATAATTTTTTTTTTACTAGTAATGGCGGCGATCAGCGATTTTTATTGTGACTGCGACATTATGGCGGACACATCGGACAATTTTGACACATTTTTGGGACCATTGTCATTTATACAGCAATCAATGCTATTTAAATGCATTGATTCCTGTATAAAATGACACTGGCAGTGAAGGGGTTAACCACTAGGGGGCAGTGTAGGGGTTAAGTGTTCCTAGAGGTGTGTTTCTTACTGTGGGGGGGCGTGGCTGTCAGCTAGTGAATGCTGATCTCTGCTCCAATCGCAGGGAGCAGAGATCGGCGTCACTAGTTGCTAGGCAGAACGGGGAGATGCTGTTTATTTCCGCATCTCCCCGTTCAGCCTTCCCGTGAGACGATCGCGGGTGTCCCCGCGGCGATCGAGTCCGCGGGACCCGCGACCGGCCTCACGGGGGTCCCGACCAGCGCGGGAGCGCGCCGCTCCCGGCGCACTCCCGATGGCACGGCGGCATTTAAAAAGGGACTTGTATATACGCCCTCCTGCCTGTCCGTGCCATTCTGCCGACGTACATCGTCATGCGCCGGTCGGGAACCGGTTAAACCTTTTTACATGGTTAGCTACTTCCCGCCCAGCCTATATCAAGGTGACGGCTGGGCGGGCCTCTCGTCCATCTGGGTGGAGGTTATATGACCTCCTCCCGGATCGCACCACGCAGACAGTCGATGGCTGATCAGTGTACCAGCTCTCTACCGGGTACCATGTGATCGCCGTGACCAATCACAGCAGGCCACATGACAGTTGAATGCGATGGATGGCTTCCTTTCATGCCATCCATTGTGCACAATTGTGTTGCTGGCTGTGATTGGTCAGTGTGATCACATGGTACAGACAGGGCCAATCACAGCCCATCTGTACCATGTGATTTAGCTCTGGCCAATCGCAGCAAATTACAACAAAATAAACAAAATTAATTGGTTTAATTCAGTAAAATGCTTGCTTATAGCAATGTAATGCACTGCTAGAAGCAATCATAACCTGTAAAAAAAAAATAAAAAATCCTGATCACTTCCCCAAAGTAGTACAATGTTACTATGGTAACAATAAATTGAAGGAATCGAAAATTATTCAAATTTTTTTTTCGTTATTTCGGATTTATTTAAATTTGGTACTACTGTAATTCGGAAAATCGGATGTACCGTATATATACTCGAGTATAAGCCGACCCGAATATAAGCC